>CM033717.1:10090734-10310734 GCA_019671005.1 Hibiscus mutabilis | reverse complement strand
TAATTCTTTTGTCCAAAGTAACTCCTCTCAAAGTACAAGTGTGTCAAGTTCCGGTCGGCTTTGAACATTTTAAAAATCCAATCTATTTCAGGTTAGTCTGTATTTTCTTAAAGTTCAATTAGGCTTCTATTTTTACATTTAATTAATTTTTTATTTCAATTACAGTTTACTGATTAACCTTTATCTTTTTTTAATGTTAGAACTTTGATGCCAATTTAGCTGCTTCTAGGAGTGGAAAATCTGATGTTTACTCCTACATTAATTTGCCCATTCTCCCTCGTACTGATGATGCTGAGTTTGATATTTTAGAGTATTGGAAAGCATAATCTGTTTCTTTTCACGTACTTTCATAGATGGCTAGAGATATTTTAGCCATTCTAATCACTTCAGTTGCTTCCGAATCTTCATTTAGCATGAGGGTCGGATTTTGAACAAGTTGAGGGCTAAACTCTTGCCTAAAAATGTTGAAATATTTGTAACAACCCGTAATTGGTTGTATGGTTTTGAACTTGAGGAAAAGGATGGAGATTATCTTACTATTGAGAAAGATTCTTCAATCTCTAATCTTGGTGAAGATTCATTTAAAGCCTATTTATGCTTTCTTTTGTGATTCTGTTTTGTTTTGAAAATTGTTTCTGATTCTGTTTCCTTTTGTAGGGTTCCTTTAAACCAAGCAAGCACATTAATGCTTAGGGGGTCAACTAAGTAGTGAAATGTGATGTAAAGGTAGATATTCTTCGTAATTGGTTGTTTGTTTTGTTTATCTTTGTAGATGTTTAAATGTCTGATTCTATTAGTGTTTCTAATAATGTTTACTATTTTCCAATTTAGCTGTTGTTGCTGCTGTTAATCACTTGATGTTGCTGCTGTTAATGACTTAATGTTACTGTTGATTGCTGGTTGTTGTCTATTGTTGGTTGCTATTTGTTGTCTGTTACTAGTTGCTGATTGCTGTCTGTTGCTGGTTTACTTGGTAGTTTCTTTTCTTATCTAATTAGTTGCCCTTGTTTTAATTATGTTGGTTTCTTAGCTATGCAAGTTACCCATAATTAACCTTGCTGGTAGCATTAGATCTTTTGACTACTCGATGGCGAAATTTCTGTTAGCAATGTCGAGCTTTTAGTCTCGTAAAACTTTGCTATAAGATCTGAGAGCTTAAATTTTCACCCAACAAACTTGTGTTTAAAGTTTGTACTTTTGTAAGTTTAAAGTTTACTAAGTTATACATTTTTATGTTGTAATAAACTTATGTCTTATTCAATTCTAATTTTACTTACATTTGGTGGCTTATACATTTGTATGTTTTAAGCTTACTTATTTCGTTTTTATCAACTCAAGTAATCAACAAAGACTCAAACAGTGATTGTCAAAAAAATAAAATAAAGACTCAAACAATTTCCAATCTTATCCAATAAAGTTTGGTCAAGTTAAGTTATGGTGTAATTTACCTTAAAGATAATTAAAAATGACTATAGTTTGTCTACAAGAATAGAAGCATATGTTAATATCGAATTTTTACTAAATTAAAAGTGAATATCTTTTGTTTATTTAGTATTTACTAAGTATATATTTAATTTTTACTAAGTATATATTGAATTTTTACTAAGTTAATTAAAAAAGAATATCTTTTGTGTATTTAATATTTACTAAGTACATATTGAATTTTTACTAAGTACATATTAAATTTTTACTAAGTTAATTAAAAATGAATGTCTTTTGTCTATTTAGTATTTACTAAGTATATATTGAATTTTTACTTAACATTAACTTAATTGATTATATATATAATATATATATAAATTCAATCTTAATTTTTACTAAGTATCTACTATTTAGTGTCAAAAGAATACTTAAATCTAATATTTCATATATATATATATATATATATAACTGATTATATATGTATATATAATAAAAATATTATTTAACATTTTAAATTGATTTAAAAAAGTAATAGTTTACATTTATCAATACTTAACACTTTACATTTATCAAAACTTTAAATTCATCAAATCATAGACTTCTTCAAATGTCAGGTAAATATCATTATCAACTATCAAGCCAGGTCAATATCAGTTCAGGTCAACAACAGGTCGGGTTTAAAACAAGTCGGGTCAATTAACAGGTCGAGTTCAAAACAGGCCGGGTCAATTAACAGGTCGAGTTCAAAACAAGCCGGGTCCAAAACAGGTCGGATTCAAAAATAGGTCAGGTTCAAAACAGGTCGGGTAAAATTGATTCTCGTGTCGATTCGGTCGGGTAATATCGGTTACCTGCCAGGTCAGGCTTGGGTTCGGGTTCGTTTCAGTAGGGTGCAGAAGGGTTTCAGGTCCACAGTAACAGGTCCAATTCAGGTTCGGGTTGTTTTCGGTCAGATGCAGTTCGGGTTCGGTTACTACAATAACGGTCCAATTCGGGTTTGGGTCAACAACAGTCGATTACAGATCGGGTTCATGTCATCAAATCCTCGGGTCAAACCAGGTTCTGACTCGAGCAAGTTTAGTCGGGTTTTCAGGTCGGGTAAGCTTTTTACATCTCTACTCATATTGCCTTAGGTTATGAGTTCTAGACCTACTAGGAGCATCCCTTCCTTCCTTTAAAATCCTCTACCCCTCTCTAGGTATGACTAGGATTAGAATTAAAATTTATAAAATAAATCAACTTTAAAAGGAACCCAAGAAATCATCTCATCAAAAAAGAGAATGTTGTTTTTTCTAAGAGACTCGGATTTAAATAGTTTTATTTGCAAGGTGGTACGAATTGTTATTAAAGATTAAAAACTGAACGGGCACCAATTCTAAAAATAATAACTTTGAAATTGTAATTGCACTCCCATATTTTGCAATAAATAGTGGCTAGTCGATTTATTTTTAAAATTCTCAAAAAGAATAAAGCATCGGAGAATAATTCTTTAAAGAGAAACTGTCAATCTATATTACATCGACAATGACGATCGAGAAAGATGAAAAGATTATTTTAATTGATGATGAGGTAATATAATTATGATATTCTATTTGTATAATTTATTATATAAAATACTATTTTTAATATTATAGGTTATAAATATAAAATAATTAATTTTAATACCTTGTAATTATATTGTCTAATGTGAACGCTACATTTTAAAATTATATATTTTTATTTATTTTAATTTTACTTTTTGTTACTTTTAATTACTATTACAATTATAACTAAAATTTATAATATAATCCTTACTTTACAATTGAGTATTAACAAGAAGTGTGATTTTGTTTGATGAGGTAGACTATTTTTATTTATTTTAACCACTGATATTCAATTTATTAATTGATTAATTTAGATTAAGAATTACAAAGGCTTATTATGAGACGACCCACAAAATAACAATATTTTTAAATTTAAATTGTATATTTTAAATTTTGTAATAGATAAGATATTTTATAACAATGAATAGATTTTTGTATTAATGGTTGAAAGGCTCTTCATAAAAAAATAAAAAAATAATTAAGTCATCGTAAAAAATTTGCACCCACCTGAGTCATTATAGTTGAAAATCTAATTAATCCAGTCCCTCGGTCAAAATTATTTTTTGTTGAAGTAGCTAACAAACCATATAATGATAACACGCGATCCACGTGGAGAGATTAATTGATTATTTTATTTTATGTTAAGAACTTAATTGATTATTTTGTATGATGTTAAAAGTTTAATTGAATGAAAAATATAAAAACTATAACATAATTTTAAATATTTTTTTTAAATTAAGACCATTAACAGTTATAAAAAAATGTATAAAATTTAAAAAATAGTAAAAAAGATATTTAAAACGAATGTGAGAACATGTAATTATTAGGGGTGAACTTCAAGGAGAACGAAAACTTTCATGAAACGGCCTAAACTTACTTGATTTGCTCGATGACATACTTGAACGTTACTCTTGACTTGTTTCTACAGATGTGAGATTACAGAAGATTGAATGTAGGAATAACAAATTGGTTTGCTGAGGAATAATTGAGCATAAATCTAAGTTTGATATATTCAATATTAAGGCCCCTTTGGCATGGCTTAAAAAAAATTTTTGCTTAAAAAAGCTATTTTTTACCCGTAAGCAATGCCAAACACTTTTAAATTGGTATGAAATTTTTCATCCAACCTCAAAAGCTAAGATTTCTAGCTTTCGGGGTAGAAAGTCACTTTTAGATGTGAAGTTATATTTTTACTCTTAACTGTTAACACTAGTATATTAAAATAATATTCAATATGATAATAATTATTATATTAAACTAATATTTAGTTATATTAAAATAATATAAAAATGTATAGTTCATACCTTAGAAGCTAAATTTTTATATTTAATTTAAAATTTTATATTCATTATTTAGAAATATTTAAAGTCTATATTTTATATATAAAAAATTACTAATGAATTGTCATGATTTTTATATTTATTAATAAATTTTATGATAACGAATTTAAACATCATTTACGTTCATTTATTTTTACTTTACATTATAATGTCTAAAATGGACATTTATCTTATCAAAAGCATTTTTTGACAACAATGTCAAAAACTAAAATCTTACAATTAACTTTTCAAACAACGCTTTTGTAAAACTTATATTTGACTTTGATATAACAAAGTGTTTAAAGACCAAATTATAAAATTGAATAAATTTTTAAGTATTCAAAAAGTCTCACAAAATGAAAAAGAATCGAACTTAAAATGTTTCTAAGTCAAAAACTTAAACCCCAAAAATTTTTCTAAGTGTTTTCATACTCAAATAACCAAAAATGCCAAGGTGTATCGATACGCTTCTAAGCGTTTCGATACGATTTTTGACTACTGGAATTTTAATCGCAAAAACGTACCGATACGGTTGTCCCTATATCGATACGACCTTCATCTGGGTT
Organism: Hibiscus mutabilis; assembly: GCA_019671005.1. Lineage (NCBI taxonomy): Eukaryota > Viridiplantae > Streptophyta > Magnoliopsida > Malvales > Malvaceae > Hibiscus > Hibiscus mutabilis. The sequence continues at coordinate 10,305,844 of CM033717.1, read as the reverse complement.
TGTGTTCTTGGTTATGAGTATCGATACGAACTTCATCATATGGATAGTTGAGATTTTCAAATCTTTGCATTTAATTTTATTACCGTTGCCTTGTCAGTTATTGGAATCACCCATCTTTAAATTTTAGTTAACCCGTATCGATACCCCCCTTGGGCGTATCGATGCATTTTTCGCTAGACTTTCCCCTCAAATTCCAGTGAGCAAAAACCGTACTGATACGCCCATGCTTTTACACTATGTCCGTTTCCATGCGCCTTAAAGCGTATCAATACGCCTTTGTACAATGACTCTTTCTTCTTTTGATAGGTACCGATATAGATATTCATGTACCGATACGGTTGGTCACTAAACATCATTTATTGAGAGAAAAATGGTCTCCAACGGCTCTATTGATGATCTCAACCACCCGAACAGTTAGAAATCAATGAGGGGATATAAAATCAAGTCTTCAAAGCTACAACAACAACAATTGAACAAGAAGTCAACAAGTCTAAAGCATTCAAGCAAAATTCCAACTTTCGTTGAGCCTATTAAAGTCATATCCTTTGTAACCCATTTATGTTGAGCAAATTTGTAATTCTTTATTTCAAGTTGGGTTGAGTGAAATTGTATATGAGGCAAATTATTCACCTTTGAGAGGTCTTTCATTATTTGTCATTCTTTCTCGAAAAGTGAGTGAACTTGATCAAGCTTTGGGTAGAAAGCTTTGATCTTTGTAATGGTTTCTTTCTAATCCTAGAAAATGATTAGTGAAGTTGTTTGAAATCCTTAGTGGGGAGCTAAGGTGGTGGATGTAGAGCTTGTTAGAAGCTTGAACCATTATAAATTCCTCGTGTCACATTTTTCATTTATCCTTTTGCTTCCCTTCAATATTTTAATTTCCAATTCACCCCCTATTGGCCAAATCGTGTTGATTAATCATCTCAACAATTGGTATCAAAGCCTAGCTCATTTGAGGGATTAACATCCACTTGAGATGATCCTAGAGATGATTCAATCAACCGACATTCAATCCATGATGTCTACTTCTGACCACAACTTGTACGAGTCTCAATTCGTCACCAAACCATCATATTTCAATGGGGATAACTATCCATGTTGGAAGAATCGCATGAAGCTCTTCATCAAATCCAATAACTATCTCCTATGGGATGTAGTGGAAGACGAACCTACCATACCGATGAATAAAGAAGGTGACTAGTTTGTTCCAAAGCCCAAGCTCGAGATGGCCGATGAAAAACGGAGGTGCTTACAAGTTAATGATAAAGCTATGCACATGCTCTTTTTTGCACTCAGGCTGGACGAGTATTCGAATATGTCTTCTTGCACGAGTGCAAAGGAGATATGGGTCAAGATCGAGACCACATATGAAGGAACAAACGATGTAAAAGAAACCAAGATTGGATTCATCAACTTGAGCTATGAAAATTTCAAAATGGAGCCCAACGAGGGCGTCACTAAGATGTTTGATCGTTTCTCTATCATCATCAATGGTCTCAAAGGCTTCGAAAAAGTCACCCCAAAAATAAGCTAGTTCGAAAGCTTATCTAATCCATTCCCGAGTAATGGGATGGAAAGAGGACCGCTATCATCGAGGCCAAGGACCTCAAAACCTTGAAGTTCGATACTCTTATGGGATCTCTTTTAATCCATGAGATCATGAAGAAAGGAAGAAAAGATGAGAAGAAGAGAGAAGAGAAAAAGGTCAAAAAGAAGGAAGTAGAAAAGAAGAATATAAGAATTGCTCTCAAAGCTTCACAAAAAGAGAGTGATTCTAGTGAAAAGGAAGATAAAGAAATGACCATGCTAGCTAAACGGTTCACTCGGTTCATGAAGTCCAACTGGGGAAGAAAGTTCCATCGAAGAAGAGACTTCAAAAATAAGAACAAAGAGGAGGAGAATGATCAACTCATTTTCTTTAAGTGTAAGAAGCTGGGGCATATAAGAACCGAATGCCCCAAACTCAAAAGAAAGAGCTTTGGGAAAAAGAAGAAGCTCAAGGAAAGCATTGCTACTTGGAGCGGTGAGGAATCATCCGATGAAGAGGAGCAAAAAGTTGCCAATCTTTGTCTCATGGCTCTTGAAGAAGATCCTAAGGTAACCTCTAACTCATCTTTATTTGATTTATCTTTTGATGAATTTCAAAAAGCATACGATGAGTTACAAGAGGTTTATGACGAGTTGGTGGAAAAGTTTATGGAATCGATTTTGAAAAACAAGAAAACAATTTTCGAATTGAAAAACCAAAATGATTCCCTTTCTAAAACCAACTCTAAACTTGAAAAGAAGGTTTTTGATTTACAACAAAAACAAAATGATTTTGAAAAGAAAAATCTTGATTTAAACAACCTTCTTTCTAAAGTTCAAGATGATCACCACAATGAGGTGAGTGATCTTAAAGCTTCTCTAAGCAAGGTTGGGAAACAAAATTTTAGAAAATCAAGTTCTTCAATACCCAACTATGTAAAGAGAAACGTTAATGGGTACAAACAAAGAGGCTTTCCAAGGCCTTCATATGGTAAGAAGGTTAGAAGTGTGTGGATTCTTAATAAACTAATTGCTTCTAACAACATTAGTGCTTTCTCTTCGGGAATTCCTAAGGGAACCAAGATTTTGGGAGCTAATACTCATGGACCCAAAATGATTTGGGTACCAAAAATCAAGACTTAATCTTTGTTTGTAAGGGGCATTGCTACAAGGCCAAAGCTACATGTACAAACTCAAGGTACCTTGATAGTGGATGCTCGAGACACATGACCGATGACAAGAGTCAGTTCTTGGAGCTAAAACCAAAGAGTGAAAGAGTAGTGACTTTCGATGACAACTTCAAAGACCACATTGAAGGATTTGGTTCTATTGGTAATCACTCTTCAATTCTTATAGATAATGTTTTATATGTCAACGGTATAAAACATAACCTTTTAAGCATAAGCCAACTTTGTGATAAAAGTTTCAATGTTCTTTTTTATTTAAATGGTTCTAAAATTTTAAACATTGAAACTAACAAAATTGTACTTATTGGTCATCGCATAGGAAACATTTATATAGTGCATTTAGATGACATTTACATTTTAAATGCATGTTTTGTTGCAAAAGATGAACATGACTCATGGTTATGGCATAGAAAACTAGGGCTTGCAAGCATGAGTGTTTTAGAAAAAAATGGTTTCAAAAGAGTTTCTTTTAAACCTATTAATGATGTTTCTACTAGTAGAGTTTTACAATTGATCCTTATGGATCTTTTTGGCACTATTAGGACTATAAGTTTGAGTGGAAAATCATATGCATTTGTTTTAGTAGATGATTACTCTAGATACACTTGGCTTCTATTTTTAAGTACCAAGGATGAGGCTTTAGAAAAATTCATCACATTTTCAAAAATAACTCAAAATGATATTGGTCAATCTATTTTTCATATTAGAAGTGATCATGGTATCGAATTTTAAAATTTAAGTTTTGAGAATTTTTGTAACTCAAATAATATAAGCCACAATTTTTCCGCTCATCGCACTCATCAATAAAATTGGGTTGTTGAGAGGAAAAGTCAAACTTTAGAAGAAATGGCTAGAACCATGATTTATGAAAACAATTTTCCAAATTATTTTTGGGCGAAAGCCACTAATACGACTTGCTATATTGTCAATCGAGAATGATTAGGCCAATTTTAAAGAAAACTCCTTATGAGATTTTAAAATCTAAAAAGCCTAACATTAGCTATTTTCATCCTTTTAGATGTAAATTTTTGTTTTAAATAATGGAAAAGACAATTTGGGCAAATTTGATGCAAAAACCGATGAATCTATTTTCTTAGGTTATTCTTTAAACTCTAAATCCTATTGTGTATTTGATAAAAGAACTTTGGTTGTTGAAGAGTCTATACATGTGGTTTTCGATGATAACCTCATTCTGAGGAAGGATTTTTGTGATAATGATGATGTAGGAATTTTTGAAGCCAATGATGGTGGACAATCATCAAAGGTAGATGAAGTTCCATCTAAGGAAGAAGAAGCACAAAATCCACCTCTAGAAGCCTTGAAGGACATGACTCTAGAGGAAAAGAAAGTGAGCTACCCAAGGGAGTTCAACTATACCAAAGGTGGTGACATTTTGAGTGATCCATCAAAAGGGGTAACCACTAGACTTTCTCTTAAAAATGCTTGTAATGTTGCATTTATCTCATGCATGGAGCCTAAAAATATCAAAGAAGCATTAGAAGATGATTATTGGATATTGGTCATGCAAGAAGAGTTAAACTAATTTGAGAGAAGTCAAGTATGAACATTAGTTGATAGGCCTAGTAATAAGTCTACCATAGGAACTAAATGGGTTTTTAGATACAAACTAGATGAGAGTGGTAACATAGTGAGAAACAAGGCTAGACTTGTTGCTCAAGGTTACACTTAAGAAGAAGGAATCAATTCTGATGAAACTTATGCACTTGTAGCTAAAATGGAAGCTACTATGGTATTTTTTCCATTTGTAGGTTATCATGAATTCAAGCATTTTCAAATGGATGTAAAAAGTGCTTTTCTAAATAATTTTATTAATGAATAATTGTATGTAGAACAACCACCCAGTTTTGAAGATCCAAAATATTCAAACCATGTCTTCAAACTTTCAAAAGATTTATATGGTTTGAAACAAGCTCCTAGAGCTTGATATGAAAGATTATCAAGTTTTTTAATTGAAAAAGATTTTGACAAAGGAAATGTGGATACTACTCTCTTTATTAACAGAAATGGCAAAGACATTTTAGTAGTTCAAATTTATGTTGATGATATAATTTTGGCTTAAAACACTTTCCCCCTAAATTTTACACGTTTTGCCCATTTTTGCCCCCTAAACATTTTATCATTACTCATTTCACCCCAAAAAGTTAACACTATTAAAAAATCTGTGTTGACCAATCAGAACGCGCTACATCATTTTTATTTATTTTTAAATTTTAAAATAAAATAAAATAAAAATATTAAAATATTGATTAATTAATTATATTTCTCAAAATACCCAAAACACCCAATCTTCATCCTCCCATCATCTTCTTCCCTAATTTTTATCTCCAAATTCCTTGATCTTTCTTTTTCCCCCAAAATGCAAACATCTAGAAACCTTAATCCTTCAAAAAATCTAAAACAATTTTGTTTTTTTCTTGTTTGTTCACCAACATCCGAACATCTAAAAGCTCAAGCCCGTTAGGAGTATTTCCCAAAATATCCCTATCTTCTTCCCTTGTCTTCTTCCTAAACCATAAATCTGCCTTGCCTCTTCTCGTCTTTTCACTCCTTTACCTCTTTACCAGTCTCGCCGGTACACTCTTCGCCGTCTCAGCCATCCGCCGCAACCAGGGCTTACCTGTTTTCCGATGTGGTAAATCGGAGGACACTTTCCAAGCCTTTTACTCTTCCTCAGATTCCGCAAAGCTCGGCGATAACGGTAACAAAGGCTTGGTTGATCGCCTTAAACTTCTCGGATTCGTTGGCATCCAAACCAGATTCGAATCGGGTGAACGCCAAGCTGCCCTTCGTAGCACTTGGTTTCCTTCCGACCTAGAGGGACTTTTGACGTAAAGTTCACATTTTTCCCAATTGGTGCTGAGAAAGCAGTTGGAATTGAAAAATTGGAGGACAAGTTGGAGAAGAAAGAAGGTGAAATTTTGGAATTGAATAGAACTATTGAAAAGTTGCACAAGGATCTATCTGCCGTCAAAGATTTAAACCACCAATTAGACCATCAAATTGTTATTGGTAATGATTTGCTTAGAGAGAAGACCATTGAGCTTTCGGAAGTGAATGAAAAATTTCAGGCTGCTCACGAATCAAATAAAGAAGTATACCAGACCCTTGAGGAACTGAAGATGGAATGTGAAAGAAGAAGAGGAAAAGTGGGTAGCTGTTTATTAAATATATTATATTATTTTTAATTATTTTATATATTAAACAGAAAAATAAGAAAAAAAATAATTAAGCGTGATGTGGCGCATTCTGATTGGTTAGACAGATTTTTTTAACGGTAGGGGGTAATATGGGTAACGGTGAAAATATTAAGGGGCAAAAGTGGGCAAAACATAGTTTAAGGGGTAAGTTGGGAAAATAGATAAAGTTTAGGGAAAAAGTGTTTTAAGCCTATAATTTTTGGTTATACTAATGAATTATTTTACCAAGATTTTGCTAAGTTAATGCAATGTGAGTTTGAAATAAGCATGATGAGGAAACTCTCATTCTTTTTGGGACTCCAAATCAAAGAAAGAAATGGTGACATCTTCATCAATCAAGCTAAGTACATCAAGGACATGATCAATAAGCTTGGCTTGGAGGATATGAAACCTCAAGCCACACCAATGAACTTTTCTACAAAGCTTGACAAAGATGAAGGAGGTAAGTCTGTTAATTTAAAGCTTTATCGCTTTATGATTGATTCTTTGCTTTATCTTACTGCAAGTAAACCCGATATCATGTTTAGTGTTTCCTTGTGTGCTAGATTTCAAGCTAGTCCTAGAGAATCACACCTTATAGCTGTTAAGAGAATCTTTAGATACCTTAGAGGCACACCTTGTTTAGGCATTTGGTATACTAGAGATTCATCCTTTGATTTGCATGCTTATTTAGATACAGATTATGGAGGTTGTAAGATAGATAGAAAAAGTACCTCCGATACTTTTCAATTCCTATGTAGTATGCTCATATCTTGGTTCTCTAAGAAACAAAATAGTGTAGCATTATCTACCATCGAAGCAGAATATATATCAGCCAAAAGTTGTTGTGCTCAAGTCCTTTGGATGAAGCAACAACTTTTAGATTATGGAATTAATGTAGGTACCATCACTTTTAAGTGTGACAACACTAGTGCCATATGTCTCACTAAGAATCTCATCCAACATTCTAGAACCAAGCGCATAAAGATAAGACATCATTTTATTAGAGGTCATGTTTTGAAAAATGATGTTATTATAGAATATGTAGACACCTTGAACCAATTAGTGAATATCTTTACCAAACCTTTAGACAAAGAGCGTTTTTGGTCTCTTAAAAGAGAGTTAGGTTTAACTAGCCTACCTTGAACCTTAGAGCCTTTTTAGTGTCTAAAATTGCTTGAATTTGGTTGATCACATATTTTATGCATTTCGATTCGAGTAAAATCGAATTTTTGAGCACCTTGCAATCAAAAATGACATTTTTGGCTCAGGGGTATAGATACGAGATAAAGCGTATCGGTACGGGTATCATGAGCTAGTTTCGATATAGTTTGACCTGTATTGATACAAGATTGCGTATTGAAACAACTAAAAACCGTTTTGGTATACGCACATGTGGTGCATCGATACGCGTAGCCGCTGAAGAGTTAAATGAGTTTTTAAAGGAGTTTTTCACTTTAATTAAAACACTCCAAACCCTAGATACGATTTTATCTATAAAAGCCTCTCAAACCTCTTGTTTTCTACACAATTCTTCAAAACTTTTGAGGGCTTTTGGGTTATTCATCAAACCTTAGAGAAATCATCAAGTTTTGTGCATCATCATCTCCTAATTCATCCATAATCCCATATTCAAGGTATAAACTTCTTTTTTTAATTTCGTTCTTATTTATACACTGTTTTTGTTTCAAATTTATATATTATGTATATAACATGTTTTTCAAAGATTTTGTGAAAATTCTTTCAAAATTGAAAATTTTTGGTTCGAGTATAAAATTATACCTTATATTTTTCAACACTATTTTTCAAATTTTATTGTACCAAAGATCCTTTTTATATTTTTATATGATTTTAAACTATACTATATAGGTTTTTACAATACCTTGATCATTGGATTGTTCATTGGATCGAATGTGATGATTTATGCATACATATTTTTTGGTTTGATTTCAGGTTTTGTTATGGCTCCTAAGAAACGAGCAAGAAGAGAATTGGGACAATCCTCAAATACCAATTCTGAAAATGATGGTACAAAACCAAACTTCACCTATATTTTTCAAAATTGTTTTAATGAACCTCATTTTCCAAATGCAATGGTTCACTTTAAACAATACCGAGGTTATAAAATTCGTCGTGAGCGCATTGTTTCAATACCTTTTTGTCTTCTGAAAGGTTTCAATTTAAATACCTTGAGCTAATGCATCAATGAAGGTTTATGACTTTTTTTAGTATACCCATGATTTTATATCGAAACCTTGTCTTTATTTTTTACTCAAATACCCGGTGTGTTTATAACCAAGCCAAAACCAAGGTTGTTGCTATTGAATTATATCTTATGAGAAAGAAATTTCAAAATTGATTCTTCAAATTTAACAAATGTTTTTGGCTTTGAGGATAACGGTATTGATCATGAGGACTCGTTGGGACACGTTCTTGGTGGCTCCGTGACCATACTTAATGCTCATAATCGCATCCTTCACCTTATGATCACTTGGTGGTTTTTCCCATCTAGTAGAAAATTCTCAAAAATCTGCCAAGTTGATGACTTTTGGATTCGTTGCTTTCGTGGGGGTAAGCGTCCGAACCTTGCTCAAATAATGTTTTCAGATATCGTCTTTCTTGTGCAACATCGCCATACAACGCTTGTTTCATCCTTCACTTATGGCACCGCCTTGAGCTACTTGTTCCACAAGTTAGAGATTGATTGTTCTCATGATGTTGCTGAACCTCTCACCCAAACGATTGATGAGCGTTCTCTCCATCGAGCCAAGTTTTCATACTATAATAGAGAATGGGTCTATATTGCGGATCTCTCTCAAGATGTTCAACTCGTTCTGGTGGCGACTCATCAAGTTCCTCAAGCTCCGATAGCCCAACCTTCTCTTGATGCTCTCATGGCTTATCTTGATGGGAAGTTTGCTTCTTTGGGCATTAACATTGCATCTTTGGACACTACCATGACCTCCGAATTTGCCGCTACTGACACTCGTTTTACATCTTTGGAGGAAATGGCTACTTTCATTGAGAATCGCAAAGCTTCGATGGAATATCTCTTACCGTTTTTCATGGCGAATGATGACAATCTCTTGGAACCAATACCAATGATGAAGATAAGGATGCAAAAGAAGATGATGATGATGAAGATGCTTCTTAGGCATTTTGCATATCATATCACATCGCATCACATCATATCATATTAGGCTTGGTATTATGCACCTATGTTATTTGTTTATGAACTCCTATGCTTTGGTTTATTTCCTTTGGTTTATGTTTTTAGGATTTAAGTTGGATTTCCTTGTGTTGCTTTGAATATTTTATGCTTTAAACTTTAATAATATCTATGTTGTTTCCTTTAAAGCTTGGAGTTATGTTTATATCTTACTTTATTTATATCCTATTGATTTTGATCTAACAAAAAGGGGGAGAGGTAAAAAAAGCAAAATTTTCAAAAAGTTTTTCAAAACTATACCTTTTAGTCTTAAAGAAAGGGGAGTAGTTTTCAAACTTAAGAAATTACTTTGGTTTTTTTATATCAAAAATGATGAGATTGTAAAACTCATATTTGATTTTGATATAACAAAGTGTTTAAGGACCAATTTGTAAAATTGGATAAATTTTTAAGTATTCAAAAAGTCTCACAAAATGACAAGGAATCGAACTTAAAATGTTTCTAAGTCAAAAACTTAAAGCCCAAAAGTTTTTCTAAGTGTTTTCATACTCAAATAACCAAAAATGCCCAGGCGTATCGATGCGCTTCTAAGCATTTCGATACGACTTTTGGCTACTGGAATTTTAATCGCAAAAACATACCGATATGGTTGTCCCCGTACCGATACGACCTTCATCTGGGTTTGTGTTCTTGGTTACGAGTACCGATACGGACTTCACCATATCGATACAGGTTGTTGAGATTATTAAATCTTTGTATTTAATTTTATTACCATTGCCTTGTCAATTATTGGAATCACCAATCTTTAAATTTCAGTTAATCCGTATTGATACGCCCCTTAGGCCCATTGATACATTTTTCACTAGACTTTTTCCTCAAATTCCAGTGAGCAAAAACCGTACCGATACGGTCTATACGTATCGATACGCCCTTGCTTTTACCCTATATCCGTTTCCATACGCCTTAAAACGTATCGATATGCCTTTGTACAACAGCTCGTTCTTCTTTTGACAGGTACCGATACGGATGTTTGTGTATCGATACAGTTGGTCACCAAACAACATTTATTGCGAGAAAATGGTCCCCAACGACTTTATTGATGATCTCAACCACTCAAACGGTTAGAAATCAATGGGGGGATATAAAATCAAGTCTCTAAAGCTACAACAACAACAACAATTGAACAAGAAGTCAACAAGTCTAAAACATTCAAGCAAAATTCCAACTTTCCTTGAGCCTATTAAAGTCATATCCTTTGTGACCCACTTGTGTTGAGCAAATTTGTAATTCTTTATTTCAAGTTGGGTTGAGTGAAATTGTATTTGGGGCAAATTATTCATCTTTGAGAGGTCTTTCATTATTTGTCATTCTTTCTCATAAAGTGAGTGAACTTGATCAAGCTTTGATCTTTGTAACAGTTTCCTCTAATCCTAGAAAAGGGGAAGAATTTCTTAGTGAAGTTGTTTAAAATCCTTAATGGGGAGCTAAGGTAGTGGATGTAGAGCTTGTTAGAAGCTTGAACCACTATAAATTTATTGGGTCACGTTTTTCATTTATCTTTTGCTTCCCTTCAATTTTTTAATTTCCAATTCACCCTTTCTTGGTCAAACCGAGTTGATTAATCATCCCAATAACTTTTAAAAGTATTTTTCAAAAGCCACGTCAAACTGGCCCTAAGACACCGACTAATGAGTTATCAGTGAAAAGTTAAATTTCATATATTTTGCAATTTTCTATAATTTATCATTTATATATAGTATTATTTTATATTTTTATAACTTCTATATTTACTTAAATAAAATTTCCTATAATATTCTATAATTTTTAAATATATATATATTAGTCTATAATATATATATATTATATTTTAATAATTTTAATTGTTTTAAATATATTTATAACAATTTATTAGTTTTTATAATTATGCTTAATTAAACCCTTGACATTAAATAAAAATAACCAATTAATCTCTTACCATCAAAGAAAATAATTAATTAATCCTTAACATTAATAAAACCCTCATAGATGACACATGTCACCATTATAGAAGTTTGTAAGCCATGCCAATAAAAAGTAAAGTTAATGTGGTCTACATTAATAGAAGAACTTAATTGATTAAATTTTCGGTTATAAGATTTTATTTGATGTGATTTTTTATAAGATTTTAATTAATTTTTTATTTTTTACATAGAGTTTTTATTTTTTATCATTAAACTTAAATGGTTTAATTATGGACTTTTTAATTTTAATAATTTTTTTAATTAAAAATTGAGATTAAAAAGTTAGTGAAATATAATTAATTTGTACTTAATTATCTCACGTGTCATTGAAAGGAAGTGTCAACTGTCAATATAAGTCATGCAAAGTGCAAACATTGGGACTACATTTTCTAATTAAAATATATTAATGTATCAATTAAAAAGCTACCCACGTGTTAAACTTACAGACTTTCATATCGGTATTTTTCCTAATTTTTTCCTAAGTCATGCAAACACGTGGGTAGCTTTTTAATTGATACATTAATATACTTTAATTAAAAAATTCTACCCTCGTTGATAGAGTTATTTTTTAAAGAGAGCAATGTGTCTTGTCATTACACCTAACCCTCGTTGGTGAGATTTTAATATTCTTTTAAAATAGTGTCAATGTCATTTTACATATTTTATACGACTCACCTTTGAAGTAGAATGAAATACAAGTTTGGAGATATAGTTATATTTTGATACATAAACTGTGTAAATTTATTTTATACAATCATTCATATTTAAGCTATAAAATTCAAAACATAAATCTTTAGCCATAAACCTCAAACCTTAAACCCTAAAACTCTAAATTCTAACTATAAACCTTAAATTTTACCCCCTACAACCTTAAACCACAACCTAACTATCTAAACTCTAAAATTAAAAGGCTTGTGAAAACTAAAATTTACACAAGTTTGTATATCAAAGTATTTTCATTAGAAATATTATCTAATTCAAATTTATTGAAGATAATTAAGGAATTTTGTTATGAATAACACTGTTGTGACTGGCTGACTTCTCATAACCATTGATTCAAGCTTTTTATATATATTTTAAAAAATGTTACAAAGCTAATTGCACCACACATCCCCAAACTATGATACTCATCCTGAATTGCCCCCTAAACTTTTAAATATTCTAATTTTATCTTCAAACTATGACTTTTATTCTCAATTTGTCCCCAAACTTTTGAGCATTTCAGTTTCATCCTCAAAATATGACTTATTCCAAATCGGTCCTCAAACTTTTTGAACATTCTAAATTCATCCCCAAGTTACCAGTATATGTTAATCTTATCTTATGTTTATAAAACCGTTATAAAATTGTTAATTGTCATGAAAACGTATGTGTATTATGTAATAATATGGTGTGGTATAAACGAAGATTTAAAGATGGAATTATAAAGTTCAAAAGTTTGAGGACCAATTTAGAATGAGAGTCATAGTTTGATGATGAAACTAGAATGCTCAAAAAGTGTGGGGACAATTTGAGAATGAAGGTCATAGTTCGAGAATGAAACTAAAATTCTCAAAAGTGTGGGGACAAATTGAGAATGAAGGTTATAGTTTGAGGATGAAATTAAAATGTTTAAAAGTTAAAGATAATTTTGAATAAAAGTTATAGTTTGAGGACGTGTGGTGTAATTAACTCAATGTTATAAATATATTAAACCGTATTAATTTGTTTTGTTTAATGAGTGTGATAAAGTTCAATTAGTTGGTGTTTTTATCCTCAACTTGGTGAAATTGGGTTTACATACAAAGTTCATAGCATTGGCCATAATCTATTTATTCTATACGGTAATGGGTGAGGGTTGACTAATTGGATTTATCTCCAATTGGACAGCCGCCCTTAAATGAAAAGCAATAATGCTACCAAACTCACTGTTAGCGGTAAGCAAGTTTCGATTCTACGAAAAATTGAATTTTTCAATTCGACGCGAAAAAATTTGGCTCATTTTAAATTGATTCATAATTTTATTGATTTAATTCGGCTCGAAAAAATTAAATAAATTTTGAGTTATAAAATAAAATTTGAATAACTTAATTTTTTTAATAATTAGTGGATCAACTTTTAAGTCTAGTCGAGTCCTTCAATTATGTCTTATATATATATATGAAAATATGTGTATTGTATATGGATATAAAAATCTGTTTAAATTATAATCAATTCGTACTATAACATTATAAATAATTACAATTAAATTTGTACAGAAACTCTACTTGAATTTAATAACATTGACTCAAATAAAAAATTTCAAATAAAATTTGAGTCGTAAAATATAACTCGAAAACTCGACTCACTCGAAAATTCTTGACTCGACTCGATCGAATGCTAACCTCTACTCATGACTGAATTTTTTACTTTTTCATTTCAGTTTTCAGATGGATACTACTACTATTATAACCTCTTCCATTTTGTACAATGCTCTATGATATTGGTTGAAAAAGTTTATAAAAATTATATTTAATATGTTGATTAAATATAAAGATGAAGTGCATAGAATGATTGGAACTTAGAAGTTTTAGAAGTTTTAAAAGTTATAGAATGATCGTTAAATTTATCGAATTATTAAAAAATAATCACTATGTAATAAATATGTTCAGTTGATCAAGTTGCTCATCTTTGTTCCCTCACATTCTCTTAGGTTATGGGTTCTAGACCCACTAAGAGCACTCTATTCCTTCCTCTAGAGTCTCTCGTTCTCTTTCCCTCTAGGTAGGATTAAGAATAGATTTAGGATTTGTCAAAAAAATCACTATATGTTATATGATGTTGATAAGTTTAGAGACCATTTTATAACCGTTCGATTAGTTTAATGATCATGTTTTAATTTCTAAAATTTCAGTAATAAAAAATATTTTCAATTAGTTTAGTGATAATTTGTATACTATACCTAAATATAAATAGGTATAATGTCAAAAATTGCCTCTAACGTTTGATTGGATAGTCACTTTGTCTTATATTCTTTTTTTGAAGCACTTTAACTCTCAACATTTCATTTTAGGTCAAAATGACCCTTATGTGGATGAAATTTGTTAGTTAACTAACGGTAAATAGCTCGAAATTGATGTGACAAACTTACATGATAATACACACTGACATAACAGTGTCATATAAACAAATGTGTTAAATTGATAGAATAACATATCAATCAAAAAATAATTTTATAAAATTACTCTTTTTGCTGATATGTCATTCAGTTAAGTCATTTCAAGTTGATTATCGTTAGTTAACTAACAGTTTTCATTCACGGAGGGGCCATCTTGACCCAAAATGAAAAATAAAACGTTGAGGGTTAAAGTCCTTAAAAAAAGGACTAAATTAACTATTTAATCAAATATTATGAGTACTTTTGACATTATACCATATAAATAAGCACACTTTTAATGTATCAAATATATATTGAATAGAAATACTTAAATTTTTTTTATATAGTTGACGAATATATAAGGTAATGACACGAGGATAGCACATACACATTCATAAGTTGCATATACGTCCCAAGCTAAAATTCAAACCTACTATCTTTAGCTCAAAAATAAAATTAAAGTATGTAATTAGTGTTTATTCATTATTATCTTCATCCCAATTAGTTGTTAAAACTCGGACAACATATATATATTTTTAAACAGAAGTCGGTATTAAAGAGAGAAAATATTTAAAATTATAATATAAGTATACAATTATCATCATAAATTAAATATATAATTTGGACATTTTCTTATAACATTGACACAAGAAATTAGCCTCTTTAGGTCATACAAAACCGTATATGAAAAAGGTTAAAAATTTAACTAAAAGACTTGAGCGAAAAATAGATATTAACAAATCTGACTGCCTCGACAAACGAAACACAAAAGGAATTAAGCTATTGAAAGACCACCGAGAACCGTAAATTAGAGCCGAGCGTCGTGAGAAACTATCCACGAATGCGAACCACATCCGAATTCAATTCGAGGGTCCAGAATAGGGAAGATCAACATGATTACAACTAAGCGACATCTTGATCAGTTGTGACATCGTCAAATCTAACCCTGAAAAAATAAAAAATAAAAAATGATCAAACGACCAAAAAAAGACGAAAAACGTGACAAAATGTCGAAAGATAAACGTGCTGCAAAGACATAATTATTCTTATTAAAAATTAAAAAAAAACTGACGGTCAACAACTAACATTAAAGCTAGTGCTGCAGCCGACTAAACAAAGCTAAAGAAGAAAATGTTGTGCTCAATGCTTCTAAATACAAAGGATTGAGATTAAGAAAGAAATAAGAGGTTTTTAGGTTTAGGGTTTTTTAGAGAGAGGTCCCTTTTTTACTTGTATGTTTGTTTCAATTAAAAAGATTTGTAATTGTAGCACATTTTCATGCAAATATGATCCCAAAAATTTTCAGAGTTGTCAATTTAAACATGGAATCATAGATTTAAACAAATCAACCCTCGATTGTAGAAGCTTAGGTAAAATTCGATCGTTTGGGTGTTGTCTCCGACATGATGCTTTGTTCTTTGTTGGCAATTAGAGGATCAAGATTTTGGATATTTATAGTCGCTCGTCCTTGCTAAATAATCCTTTCTCCGTTCATGTTTCATTTTAGTGAAGCTCAGAGGATTTTTATCTTGGGTATCTATTTTCCTGCTGTGGTTATTGTTTTTTTTTTGTGCCTTAGAGGAAGCATTTTTGTCATAAAGCTAAAAAAAATACCTCTAACGTTTGACGAAATAGTCATTTTAGCTCTTGTTTTTTTGAACTAATTTAACCCCCCAACGTTTTTTTTGAATCAAAATAGCTCCTTCTGCGGATGAAAACTGTTAGTCAAATGACGATAACAACTTGAAATAACGTGACAAACCTACAAGTCATTTCAAGTTATTTACCGTCAGTTGACTAACAATTTTCATCCACAGAGGGATCATTTTGACCCAAAATAAAATGTTGAGGGTTAAATTGGTTAAAAAATAATAGGGTCAAAAAAACTATTTAGTTAAACGTTAAGAACATTTTTTGACTTTATTTTTATTTTTATTTAGTGTTTGGTCTTGTGTTTTTGTTTGAAGTTGTTGCTTAGTTAAACCTCCCCTTCTAACTTGTTTGTTTCTCTTTCTTATTCATTCAATAAAGCATACACCACATTTATGTAAAAAACTAACATTTAATATATGAACTACACAATTTTCATATTTGATTCTTGAAATTTTTGGATCCGTTTTATTGTTGGAACTTGACAACTTTTTTCAAATTAGTTCTTGGATTTTTACATTTACTTTGCACTTTGAGATTGTCATATGTCACCATCTAAAAATTTAAAGGCATAAAGTTTAAAAAAATACTCTCAACGTTTGACTGGATAGTCATTTTAGTCTTTAGTTGTTTTTAAGCAATTTAATCCTTAACATTTCATTTTTGGTTAAAATGATCATCTACGAATGAAAACTGTTAGTCAACTAATTGTAAAATGGCTTGAAATGACATGACAAACCTACATGGACGTGCACGTTGACGTGTCATTCTGTCAAATTATTTTAAGCTGTTTACCGTTAGTTGACTAACAATTTTCATCGTAGATGAATTATTTTGACCCAAAATAAAACGTTGAAGGTTATATTCTTCAAAAAAGAAGAAGAATATGGGCTAAAATAACTATACAGTCAAACATTAAGCAAACAAATGGTCAAGAAACAACCACATCATCGTGTCGTTATTGATTTAACACATAATGACTAAATATACACATAAACTACAATTTTAAAGTTAAAAGTGAAGCATTTTAAAGTTTGGTGACCAAATCAATAGGCAAACAAAAGTTCAACAACTAATGACTAAGTACACCCAGAAAAATTATAATAACTAAAGGTAATATAGAAGGTGGGCTGCTGGTGCTCGGTAAATGCACATGATGTCATTGCCTCATGGGGGTTTGAGGGGATATATATCAGGATAACATGCGAAGTGTAGAATGCAGAGCAAAAGAAAAGAAAAGAAAAGAATGCTTAGCCTCATAAAATATTAAAAGCTCCGTCAAGTTTACTTTCCATTTTAGTCGTCAAAACCCAAAAACTCAGAGATTTACCCTCTTTTCCTTCCTCTTCCTCTCCCTTTTCCTTTCCCCTCCCCTCCCCTTCCCTTCATTTCTTTCTTTAATCCTTCCATGGATGACTACAGAGATATACCTAGCAAACATATTAACTATGCCCTTCATGGCAAAGTCATGCTCTGTACCGGTATCCTTCTCTTCATAGCGTTATTAACAGTACTGTGCTTCCAAAACTACGCTCGTTTACTCTTCAGCCGCCGCCGCCGCCGTCATAACCTCCGACGTCGTGCTGAGCAATTACTCTCCATTTCCACTGTCATTTCTGCTCCAACCTCCGTCGTTGCTTCCAAAGGATTGGACCCCTCTGTCATTGAAATAATACCCACTTTTATTTACTCCGACATAGCCAAGGACGGCCAGCTATCTCCACTTGCTTGTGCTGTTTGCTTGTCGGAGTTCGAGAACGACGAGCAAGCCCGCGTTTTGCCTAATTGTAACCATACCTTCCACGTTGACTGCATCGACATGTGGTTTTTTAGTCACTCTAATTGTCCACTTTGTAGAACTCCGATCCAGGCTGATATCCCGGTCAATCCAGTTAAAGCGGTGGATCAGGCCGTCGTTTTAGTGGATGAGCCGGCCGGTTCTGAACATCCTAGTCAAGATATTGAAATGAATATTTCTTCTGTTACTTCTTCTTCTTTATCGTCGTCGTCGCTGTCGCCGTCGTCGCCATTGACGATGGAGCGTTGCCCCATGAAAACATTAGAGCTTGTGGAGGTGCCAATTGGAGCGCATAATAATAAGACTGGAAGTAAAGTAGCAGGAACTGAAATCGGGTATCTGTGACTGGCCAAAGAAAATAGATGGAGACAACGCCTGGTGTTAGCAAATGTCGAAAGCCACGTGGAGTTTGATTTTGTAGACGTGGCAATTCTTCATTGCTCCATCTTTTCGTTTGATGCCAGACGGCACCGTTTCAAGAAATTACTTTGACTGGAAAGATAGTAGTAAAATTATTGTATATTATGGCAAAATGAATAAGATTTTGACTTTTGGCAAAAACAACTTTTTCATAGGTGTACGAACTAAGAGAAATTATTAGATAGATTCGGTTTAATTTTCAAGTAACTATTTACTTTTTATTATATGTAAGAAACATGTGAAGATTCATCTTAGAAAATAATAAGATAAAAGATTTTATTGGATGTCACTATAAATGACGTGGCGAGTCATATCCATCTAATATTTTTTTTCACGAATTAGGGCTTAATTGGGAAAGAATGCAATTTAAAAAAATATTAGAGACATGGTAATATTTACGGAAATACTATAACTTTTATGTTAATGTTCATCGGTAGCAAATCTCGAATGTATAGTTTAAGGGGTCAAATTATTAATTTTTTTGTAATTCTAGAAATTTAACTAAATTTTTTAAAGTTTTTGAAGGAATTAATAAGATTTACATTTTAAATGTGAGAGTCTAACTAAAATTTTTAATTTTAAAAAAATTAATAATTTTTTTAACAATTTTAAGGGAATAATTAAAAATATTCAAAATATAAAATATTAAAGGTTTATACGGCTCTGTGCAATTTATTAAACGATGCTTTTAATTTATAATCCCAAAAATATAAAAGTTTTTTTTAATTTTTTTTATCTCAATACATAATATATTATGGGGCTCTCTTTAAAGTCATTTTTATTTTTTCCTTGTAATTTTTTTGATTAAATAGAGAGATGTATTATATTCACGTACCATAATTCAAACCCATACAAGATGAGAAAATATGAGCATCCTTAATTACTGAGCCAATTAGTGGATCTCTGTAATTTATTAAGCCAAAATCTTTTATTTCTTCTTATAAACATTTAATTCAACTTATTTAAAATTTTCTTTTCTTAAAAGCTCTACGTGGTTGCTCATTTTGTACATGTCTCAAACCCCATCAAGAATAAAGAATAAACAACTTTATACTTCAAGATTCTATCTCAAACGAATGGAACTATTAGTTTACCCCTCATTGCTGACATGCTTCCCTTGAAACTTTATCTCTATAAATGATGTTTCTGTCTTTACACACTTTTGGAGTTGCCATCTATTCTTCTCCCTCCATGTAACATAGATGTAACCATTCTGGGATAGCCTAAAGGCCATAAACTGTAAAGATTTATCTCCACCCTACTGCTGACCCAAACCAATTCCTGGCTCCAACTTAGGCTCTCTTTGAGGTTGCAGTCCCCAACGCCCGTTGGGACAAACAGTCTTCGGCCAAAAACTTAAAAATTCAATTGTCCCGAGCTAAAATAGATGGGCAAACGCCGGTTAAAAACACAGCCTTAAGCTTCTTTTATATATATATAAGACACCTGCAAAATGTAATCTCACACCTTTCTAGAAAGCTCACAGTGAAAAAATAAGTGGTCCCTTCAGATTTAGGAGAGCAAGCTGCAGACCAGCTCACCTTGCTCCTTT
Source organism: Hibiscus mutabilis (assembly GCA_019671005.1). Taxonomy (NCBI): domain Eukaryota; kingdom Viridiplantae; phylum Streptophyta; class Magnoliopsida; order Malvales; family Malvaceae; genus Hibiscus; species Hibiscus mutabilis. Next base: position 10,286,229 of record CM033717.1, on the reverse strand, counting down.
TACATGTTTATCTTCTTCTTTCCAATAAAACCATGAGCACATTTGATTGATCTTTTTAATAACTTCACTAGGCAAAGAAAGATGGCTGCTCCAGTAGTTTTGGATGCTATACACAACATATTGTATCAATTGCAACCTCCCAGTATATAAAAATCGTCTCGTCTTCTAGCTCTAAATAATTATTGGATGGTTCAATTATTGGATTTTCGTTTATTTTTATGATAGTATGTTGTTTGTGTAGCGATTATCATAACATATTATTTGATCAGGGAAGGTCGATGGTCTAGTATTGTTAGATCTCATTTTATATTTGTTTGCTGATGCAATAAGAATCGTTAAAGTAGCAATCTGCAAGCTTGAGTTTCTCGATCTTCACTCCATCAATATAGCACTAGTTGAAAAAGGTAAAAAGATTGTGATGATGATCGTTGGATTTTATATATAAGATGAACTACATCTTCAAAAAAAGATTTAATCTTTTTTCTTCGCGTTCTTTTGAATTTGCATAGATTACTTTTTTAAATAAATTACATAAATTATTACTAAATTTTACTTTCACATCTATTTTAGTCACTAAAGTTTAAATTTTTTTAATTTACTCACTCAACTTTATACATTAATTTTTTTGTCACTCATCCGTTAACCCAGTTATTATATGATGACATGACTTATTTTAATGATTTTGCCAAGTGTTTTAAAAAATTGATAAATAAAAATAGAGAGCTCAAATCTTATTTTTTTAAAAATAAAATCCTTAACTATAACACCATCTCTAACATTTAATAAAACTCAACTCCTTGCTTTTAATAAAATTCAATTTCTCAATTTTGTTAAAAAAAATAACATTTGAGATATTTTAATTAATTAAGTGGTAAAAAATGTTCATATTATTTTAATTTGTATAAATTTAAATTTTGGCATTTACGTTAAAAATGTAGTTATGTCTATACTTAATAAAAAATATAAATTAAAAATAATTCTTTTACATTTTTTTGTTTTTACATTAAAAATTAAGGATTTGGAATTTACATTATAAGGTGTAGGGTCCGTGGAAAGAACTTCGTAGCATTGAGTGTAAGTTAAGGCGGTCTTAAATTGTACGGAGACCGTAACAGTTCTCGTTTTGGTTGATGGAATTAGGTTTCACTTTAATTGTAGATATTTTTATTTGAATAGATTTTAATTGTAGATATTTTTATTTGAATAGATTTTAATTGTAGATATTTTTATACAATACGTGTTACATGTGTGTATGGTATATTTTTTCATGTCTTTATTATGTTTTACTGAGAAATTAATATTTATGGATTATTATCCATATATAAATTATAGTTTTTTAATTTTAGGGTAAAGTACACTAACGGTCACTAAATTTTTAAAGTGCTTTTATTTTAATCACTAAACTTTTAAAACTTTCATTAGGGTCACTTAACTTTTATTTCGCTTTCATTTTGGTCCCACCTGTTACCATCTGTTAGAAAATGTTGACGTGGCCTGTTACTTTTCCTTTTCCTCAACAAAATAATAAAATTTGGGTCCTACTTCCAACTGATTAAACTATCTCATGTGAACCTTGTAACACCCCTTCCCGGTCTGGTAGAGATTCGGGTCGGATAGTGTTATCGAAAAACGTATCGGAGGTTCGATAGTTAATTTTGAAAAGTCTTTTATTCGCTTTTGTGGCTAACAATTTAATTACTGCTAAACTCTGGTGAGCTAACTTTAGACCCTTTTAAACTTAGGGGACTAATCGTAAAGTTTACCAATTAGCGATCTTAATCAGACTTCTTTATTACCAACTAGCAATTAAACTTACCAATTGTTAATTCGTAAAGTTTCGTTACTACCGAATATCATTTACTAAACCAATTAAGTCGGATAGGATTTAGTGATCGTTTTGTAAACTGCTGAAATTCATTCTTATCATTTCCAACCGAATTAACTGACACAATATCGATACCCTATAAACCGTATCGATACGCTAAGCCAAGTTTCTAGATTTCCAGATTCAAAGGTTATTAAGACTGTACTGATACAACTAAGCTCGTATCGATACGCGTTGACTATGTTGACCCCGTACCGATACGCTCTAGACCATATCGATATTATTTTCCATTCCAGATTCCAGAGAGCAATTTCCGTATCGATACGCCCTGTTTTATTAAGACAAATTAAGCCCAACCGTACCGATACGCCATCACCCGTATCGATACGGCCTAACCTGTAATGACATAATTTTGCTGGTTTTTATTCGATTTACCCAACCAAACGTTAATCAAATTCTGCCAAATTTTACCAACAACTCTGAAAATAGTATTTCTGATTGGATGTCAAATTTCAAAGCGTTTCGAATTCATTTACTACAATTTTACCAATTAGGGCTTTTAGGCTCATTTTAAGCATCCTAACCATTTCATGATATGCCAAATTGCCCATACAAGACCTAGAGACTAGTAGGCATACATAAAATGTTAAAATAGGTTACTATAACACTTTAGACCTTATGCCACCTGACTAGGAGTTCGGATAACATGAGTATACATACATTTGGTTTGAAGAAGTGACTTGCAACTGAAGGTTACACGATCGCAGCTCGAAATATCTCAAGGTCCTGAAATGCATGACACACACACATGTTAGGCTTCTATAGCCTAGTGAGGTAGTCATAAGCGCATGAACAGTAACATTAACATATACGACATGCTATAAACATGAATGGCATATTAACATACTTAGCTATCATATTCGCATGCTTTTAGTCACATTGTCTCATGCTTATATCAATCATCTTATTATCATATAACCTTAGCATAAATTAAGCACATATTTCATTCCCTTGGACAATGTAACAAATGGATACGCGGATCCCCTTTACACCAACACATATAACGGAAAGTTGGTCATAGCCTTGAGTCGTAGCTCCAGATAAATCCCTTACACAATTCATCCTTATTTCCCCCACATATAGGTCGTAGCCCCAGACCGTAGTCCACCCTTACTTATACGAGCTCAAATAACCCTATGACATGCCAATTGTATCCAAAACTCACAAATGTCCAAGGTTCACATATATATCATATAATTCTTACCGTTGTGCTCGTAGGCCATAACACATCGAAATTGGACTTGAGCCTTAGCTCCATATGACATAACATAACATTCATAATTCCAGATTCACATATCAATTCATAATCATTCATATTTTAACATTTTATTTCCATTTTCATGACTTACCAAATCATGCATCACATGTATACTCGTAATCATATCAGAACAATATAAGATGACTTACCAAATCACCATTCGAATTGTTAACCGATGGCTCTACTTGAGCTTTGACAAAATGCATTGCAAACCATAACATAATGCAACGGGATGGCACCGAGCCTATCCCTAGACACGACTACACTCACCTTGATTACGATGCTTTTAAATTACAACTCTGGAGTGCCTAGCTTCCTTGGGAGATGGCAAAGGATCCTTCTCCACTTCTTGGGCTAGCACAATTTAAGGGTCGGATTAGAAATCAATCGAAGAGTTTGGAATCATATTTTAAGCTTACTAAGGCTTGAGGATAACATCGAGTTAACGAATTTACTTCCCTAATTCATGGGTTCCTCTTTAGATATAGGAAACCAATTTCTAAAATTAAACTCTAAAGGATCAAGGAATCAATAAATTGGCATAAGGATCATATTCATCGAACCGAGAGCTTTCAAACGAAGTATCCAGATCGAACAAAGGAGGAATGACGAAATAAGGTGCTTGCTTGTCTAGAGGTTGAAGATAAGAATGGTGGTGCTTGCTTAAGAAAGATGAAGTTGTTGTTGAATTAGCTTTCGGGAGTTTAAGGAGTGAAGGATAGTAGCTTCCTATTCATTTTTCCTATTTTAAGACTTATTTCAAGACCCTAATCATGGGCCACCTAATCTTAAGCCAATAGGAACATTACCCTTTGATGAGGTTTCCTTATCCCAACCTAATACATGGACCCAAGGGTCTAAGGTTGACGATTTTTTAGCATGTGAGTGGCCTAACCACGTGACATAGCAGTTGAAGTGGTGAGTCACTACTTACAACTTTTATCCCTTTCAAATCTGCTACTGATTTTTATTCAAAACAGAGGACCCGTATCGATACGCCTATGACCGTATCGATACGCCTATGACCGTATCGATACGCCCATGCTAAATCAGGTAAGTTAGTTATTGGCAGTTAGGTAGTATCGATACTGGCTTGACTGTATCAATACGCCTGGTTTAGAAACTGCATTTGGGCTTTGCGTAACATACCAGGAAGTTCGATTACTCACATAGGATCAAAATGTGACTTCATTACAACAAGAGGGGTACAATGGTCATTCATTACAATATTTTACTCATTGGATTCAAAATTTCCGATCACCGGAGCCTATTTTCGACTAAGCCGATTTTCGGGATGTGATAAACCTTCTTTTTTTTCTTCTTCTCCAATTTTTTTTTATATTGGGTATTATAGTGTTAATTTTTTCTGTAGATAAGAAAGTTGCAGGGAAAACAGAGTGGTGAGAGCTTTTTTTAGCACTTTAATTAACTCTTCCAGCACAATAGAGACCTGATTTTCTTAGTGGTTCAGCCCTACCTTGACCACTTCCTGTGCTCTAACTTCCTCCTCCAAAGAGACCGAGTATACTTAGTTCAGGTCTGTCTAGTTTCTTATCTGTCAAGTAATGTCTCTTTTGGTCGTTGGCCTGTAAACAAAGCTTAAATAAATTGTCACTCCTAAGTTGCAGTTTTGTTTAGAGAAATCTCGTTATCATCCTAATTATCTATGCTTGGGATATTGCTTATGCAGGCTGAAGTTGCATTCAGCTCCAGGGACTTCCTTAGGGGTAGCATCCTTTTATGCAAAAGTGAAATCTTTCTTTCTTGATATTGTTTATTTATGTATCTTATATATTACATTCAATTAATTTATCCATTGATCTTGTACATCTTAATACTGAATAGTTTATGTGTGCTTTTCTTTATTTTCATGTGAAGGAATTTTTTATGGCTGACAGATTAACTATATATTATCATTTGAGGAGATCACTTTGAAGTTTATGAGTCTCAATTAACAGACAAATGTTGTATCTTTACTTTGATTCAAATCTATTTTAATTTTTTCCTTTCTTTGAGTAGTGTTTTATTCGCCAAATAGCTTAAGTCCTACGTATTTTTAAATCCAGTTTAGTTTTTGTGCCTGTAAAACTTGTTGTCTTTTTCCTCATACCCTTTGACAAGATCCTTAGCATTGTCTTTGAAAAAATCATGACTTATTCGAGAAAAGTATTTCTAGCAATGATAATATCAGATCTTACTCTATGAATTAACTTCAAAGTTTGAAATTATTGAATAGCCATGACAAATTGGATTGCCTCATTTTGATCCTTTTTTTTTTCAAAGAACCCAATTTAGAAATCTACCTTTTTTCCCCTTTAGTTTTTGAACTGGTAACTATACAGTTCTTATATTTGTTAAGACATTGTAGAAATGTAATCAAGTTGGTTTATACATTTTTATAGCATATTGTGTTTGCTGCAAACTGAGGCAAAAATTCTTTCAGGGAAGAAGTATAAAAGATGGAATTTGGAGAAGAAGGAGAAGAAAGAGAAAGATTCACATGAAATGGCTTAATAAGCTGAAGGTGGGACCCAACGTTTATTATTTTATTAAGGAAAAAGAAAAACTAACATGCCACGTTAGCATTTTTTAACTGAAGGTAACGAAAGTAGTGGTGAGAATTGGGCGGGAAATATCTGAAAATCGTGGGGATTCGAACCGACGGGATGGAGAATAATCAAAATTTCACCCATAGGGACGGGGGAAGTTTTATCCCCAAAGCTCAACTGGGGATAGGGACGGAGATTGCTATATCTGAACCGTGAGGATAACCGAACCGTAACCGTATAAATAACCGTAAAGATCCCAAAAAATATCCGCAAGGATCCCCAATATTTTACAAGATTTTTTTAAAATATACTTATTTATCTATATGCCCCTAATATATATCTTAATAAAAAATCTTAACCATATTATTATCGCTTTAACTTTCTCTCAAACCTATCCACACTCAAGTTTCTCAACACGTTTCTATCTTAGTTTTTAAATATAAGCTAAAATCCTCGTCTAAATCTTCCCCAACTCAACACCCTTTTAATCTTCATCATCTCGTAAATGCTTCCAATCGAAGTATCCAAACTTTATAATTTAAACTAAATTGGTCATTTATTTTGGTTATTAAAATAATAATTTTGTTTAATTTTTTATGGAATAAGGATTCACCGAAAATCGTTGGGATCCGCACAGAGAGAGTATAGAGACGAAAAAATCCTTGAAGCATTTAATGGGGATTCCTCGAAATCGTAACCACAAGTATTGGGGACGGAATGGGGAATGCAAAACCGTCCCCACCCCACCTGATTCCCACCCCTAAACAAGAGGGACCAAAATGAAAACGAAATAAAAGTTGAGTGACCCCAAAAAAAATTTAAAAGTTTGGTGACCAAAATAAAAGTGCTCTAAAAGTTCGGTGACTTTTGGTGTACTTTACCCTTAATTTTATTAGCATCCAAATTTTTATTTACATATTTACATTTAATAATCGTATAAAAACTATTTTTTTAATGATAGAAAATCAATAATTTTAACGATAGGTGCTCTGGATGCTCTGAAAAACCCTAACCCTAATTCTATCAAAGGATCACATAGCGAACATAATGAAAGGCCATCGGAGGAAAGTCAAGAGGTACAATCTCAAACAGCTTTGGAGAGGCTAGGGTCACCGTTGGTTAATATTAGAAATCCTAAAAAGCTGCGTGACTTTGATCAGAAGGGGGAATCAGGACTTCCTGAGGAAGTCACTGGCATGGAAGCCGATGGTGATGGCACAATAGGTGGTCTGAATGGAGGGGTCAATGTCTCAGAAGGGCTTCGCGACCTTCGTATGCAAACATGGTCATGGGTGCTAAAAACCCTAGCGTGCGTGAAAAGAATTTTAATAAAGAAGATGAAGCGGAAGTTTTGGATGAGGATTGTATTGTGGAGAAAAAGGTTTGTTTCCATCTATTAGATTTTTTGATCGGGTATATGAGGAAATTGATCAATGTATGCGACAAAGGTTGCTTGGTCGCTCAATTGGTTACAAGACGCTACTGAATTGTATTACCATACTTTAGAATCCGGTGGGTGAATTCTCGTTAATTAATTTGGATAATAATTACACCCTGGTCAAGTTCTTAAATGAATACTATTAGTAAAGGCATTAACACAAGGTCCATGGACAATTTAGGAGAATTATTTGACAGTACAATTTTGGAGCCGTTCATTATCGACTTCGAAGAAACACCCTTCTCATATTTTGGCTTGAGCTCACCTTCCTGACCTCCTGTATCGATATTATTTTAAGAGTTTTTCCGGATGATTGCTGCTGTTATTGGAAGAGTTGTTATGATTGATTATAATACATTAACACATGACAGGGAAAAGTTTGCTAGGCTCGCTTTACTGGTTAATCTAAATAAGCCCCTAATACCTTGTATCGGGATTGATGGCTTTGTCCAGAAACTGAAATATGAAGGTCTGAATAACATATGTTTCACCTGTGGGGTATATGGGCACTCAATGGAAAGTTGTAAAGCATCGAAGGAAAAAAAAGGGGCTGGATAACAGTGAGGTGACAGAGAGTGAGGTGGAAGCTCGCAAGGTTCCTTCAAAGGATTCTTAAGGTACGGACTTATATGGGCCGTGGATGATGGTGGAAAATCGTAGGCGCAAGTCGCACAACCAGGAGTCAATTCGTACGTATAATACAAGGATAGAGAGAGGTGAGGGTTCTCGATTTATGGTATTAGCTGTGGAACATTTGGAAGTCACACCCGATAAGGAGGATTTAGTGGTGGAACCACATGATACGCTAATGCAACCGGATACAATGGGAAAGGAGACAAAACATGTAAATATTGGAGGCATTTTTTGTCATTTTACCTATTAAAAAATAGAAATTTCTTTCCCTAATACCTGTAGGGCTATAATTGTAATGACCTCAAAACCAATTCAAGATAAACTCAAGGAATCACATCATAAAAACACTTATTACATTAGAAAAACAATGACATGAAAACAAAAAAAAATGGAAGAACGTGCAGTTTCATCTCGTAAATTATTTGCTCATACTAAGATTTCATCGTAAGGCACTTCCGTATCTGGCAACCAGTCGTCACCCAACAAGAAACCAGACACCGTAAAATTAGCAGCGTCGGTAGCATTAATCACATGGTAACCAGGCCATGTGACCCTACTGGAAGTGTTGGATCCAGGTCCATTGTTGTCATACTCAGCATAGTATAATGTACTCAGAGCAAAAGTTCCATCCCACTCTTTCCATCCAGCAGGATCTATCAAACTGTCCATGGAACTCTGCATGTATACCGTTCTCGAATACTCCTTCCATGGTCTCCCTAGATATGTTTTGAAGCTCGTATTGCTCGAGGCCAGATCATCGACAGCCTTGATGCTGCAGATATGAATCGATGTGCCTGTGTTCTGGTTCGGATCGGTCCACCCTTGCGCAGTGATTGCATTGTATTGACCCTTCATTGGTTGGCGAGGATATATGTTGCAGTTCTGCAAAACAACAGCGGCATTTCCGAATATGAAATCGACGGTACCGTAGATGTCACATTCCCTATAGAATTGCCTTAAGGAATGAGTGTACAGAGTATCTTGGTATCCTTCGAAACTGCAGCTATAGAATGCTGATAGATCAGCCCCATTTCTAACTGCAACCGCCTGGTCCTTGATCGCTCCGGCGGTGTTCTGGAAAGTTATGTTTACCGCAACAAAATTCGGGGCCACAACAGCTGTAACATTAAACACAACTTATCAGATAAAGCTATTATGAAGTTTCACTTTCACATGTAGTTATTGAATAACTTACCAAAGGTTGCGGAGTTAAATGTTGTCCAACCGTCAACAACACTATGGTTTCCGGTTATAACCGTCTGATCGATTCCGTCACCGACCATCATCAAGTAGTTTTTGTTCTTAGGAATTGAAATGTACTCTTGATAAACACCGGCAGTGACGTAAATCAAAAAGTAACCTAATAGGCCATTGGTGTTGTTTGGTGCTGCCGCTATAGCATCTTTAATGGTAGTGAAATTTCCGCTACCGTCTAGACTCACCACCACAATGTTACTGATTAGTACTTCATCGGGATCACTTGTCTGAAGAAGCTTTCTTCGGCTTATGGTCTCGTAAATTGTAGACCGGGTCCGGCTAGACATTAGCAAACGCCCGTGTTTGAAACCTATATGCTTGTACTCGGCCGATAGAGGCCGGTTTTTTCTCCTTAGGAACCCACCCCAATGTAAAAAGAGCCAGAGAAAGACCGTGTAATTTCGTGTCGTTTAACAGAGTATCCATTAGGCCGCTCCGTATGCTCTGAGCCGAATCAGTTGATTGTATGCTGTCCAAACAGGTTTGCTGGTTAGTTATAATAGCACTAAGGAAGGTTTGTATATCATCAGCTTCCTTAATGGACAGAGTTTCACTAGTGGCATTAACGATTGTAAAGGAACTCAAAGGAAATCCTTGTTCAGGCCAGCAAGAAAGCTGCAATCCTCCAAAGCACGAACTGCATACATCGATAAAGACGATATTTGTTCCAATACTCTTCGACCAAGTCGTGGAACCTTCGGGACCGTGACAGAGATTTAGCAACGGAGAATCGACCATAGTCGTAAACGTTGGCGATTCAATTAGGGAGGACCGATCTGCAGTAGGAAGGGTCTGGGGTGGACTTGCAAATGGTAGCTGGTGAGACATGATCAGACGGGGAAGCATCCGCAATAAAGAAAGGAAGAAGAATGAACAAAGATATTGTTGTTAGAAGATAGCAGGAATTGGATGCCATAGTTTTCAGAATCATTTGTTTGATAAACGAGAGCTGAGCTGATTTTGGAAAGATTGTTGGTGGTATTCGGTTGTATTTAAAGAGGAGAACGTAGGTTCATTCTACTTCTAGCATGGCACAATCATGTTAACAATGTTAGGGAATTGTAGAGGATAAACCATGAATTCATTTGTTAATTAAAGTCAACTGCCACCACTTCATTAAAAACGCGTTGTTTTTCCTTCAGCTTTATCCTGTACTCTGATCCATAATCCATTATCAGGAAAACCAAGCTAGCTGATACACACGTTACCATGTACTCTAACGGAATGAGACGTTAGGTCCTTTAAACATAATTAAAAGTTTAAATTCTAGCATTGTGATTAGAGAAAATTAGATTGGAAAAATCTCCCTCATAATGAACCTCTATAAAATCTGATATGAACTAATTGCCAAATAAGTCAGATAGTTATAAAAAAAACTACATGACACATATGTATGTAGTAGCTTTTCTCTTCCTTAAGTGATTCTAACTGATTACTTAATACGTGTTATAATCAGTTTTCAGAACTCTCAATAGCACACTTGCAATGTTTTTCAAATAAATTGATTTGTGTGAAATAATAAAGCTCTCTTTGAATTTGTGGAGTGATCTTAGTTGTAAAGGATGATGTATTTTATCCAAGTGATTCGGGTTCGAGCACTATGTGTGCATGGTATATGTGCGTTATTAAATGGCTAAAAAAATTGAACAGATACTACATATAATTACACCGGCATATTCAAAAAAAAATAAAGCTCTCTTCAAATAGTTCAATTAAAACTACAGTCGAAACTAGACACTAGCAATCTTTAAATAGGCATCGAACTTTCTTTGTAGGCCTTGAGACGCAAGTCTTCTTAATTAGGTCTTTTAAATTCCTGTAGAGTTTGTCTCATATCAAATATTCATTTTCGAACAAGAAATCTCTTACAAATCTTTACTTGTCGGACTAATAAACTTCACAAGACAAACTTGACTCTATCAAATAACGTTTCTTGGATATCAAAATCTTCTATCATCAGTGAATATCTTCCGGGAGAATCTTGTGGCATTTCTTTTTTTTGTTGAATAAGAAGTCAGCTCGAATAAGAACACTTTATGATAGACCAACTCAAAATTTCTATGAAATAAACTTTAATCCAATATGAAATAATATTTTAAAAAATAAAAATATCATTTGAATGAAATACGCGAACAAAATAATTTCAAAATATTGTGCTTAAAACTATTCAGATGAACCGCTTGCTGCCCATTGTTTGATGCATGAACCCCGTGGCGGCTATGGTAAACCAGTCGAGTAGCTGGGATTGGCCTCAGCTCAATCAGGTGCTGCCCCCGTCGAGTTTAATGAGACTTGCCTGTGTGATGCCGCCCCATGCGGCTTTGGGGAGAGACAGACCGAGCTGGTGTTGGGATGAGAGCCACTCGTTTACAACGGTTTCGGCCTATAAAGCCTTGAGTGGCATAAGTTCGAATAGTTCATCTGAAGTATGGAAAGTGCTATGGCATTTGGGTGTTCCTCAACGGGTGAGAACCATTCTTTGGTTAACTATGCACGAGAGGTTGTTAACTAATGCTGAAAGGCGTCGGAGGCATATTGCTATTGATGATCAATGTCCGATCTGTGCACATGGTGAGGAAAATTTGATCCATGTCTTGCGTGATTGTAGGAGGGCTCGGGAAGTATGGTCTAATTTGGTGCGACAGAGCCTTCATGCAAGCTTCTTTTCGGGAGACTTCAAAGCTTGGTTTGTCGACAACTTGTGTGATTCTGGGGCTGTGAGTAGAATGGGCCTGCCGACCAATTTGGAGAAGAAGATGTTTTGCAATTTTTAATAATAGCCGTAAAATATTTGGTGATATTGTGGGATATTGTCGTCGTACTTGGAGGGAATTGGTGGAGGCGCACGCCCCTACGGTCAGGAGCGATATCACTGGGCATGAGGTTACGGCCTGGTGCAAACCGTCAATGGGTCGTGTTAAAATTGATGCCGATGGAACTGTTAGGGGCCCTAGGAATATGGCGTCGATAGGGGAAATTATCCGTGATAGTGATGGGCGATGGCTTTTTGGTTTCGCTAGAAGCCTTGGCTCTTGCTCGGTACTTAATGCAGAGCTTTGGGCAACTCACAATGCGCTCAATTATGCATGGCGTTTTGGCTTTAGACGGCTTGATGTTGAACTTGATAACAGGACTATTGTTCAGATTATGTGCGGTAAATTTTTAGTTTTGAGTGGTAGCGCCATTGTGATGCGGATTCGTAAGTTCCTTGATAAAGATTGGGTGGTGTGAGTTTTGCATGTTGGTCGTCGTGGAAATGCTGTTGCGGATAGTTTAGCTAGGATGGTTAGGGGTCATGCGATTGGAGAGGTTCTTTATGGGCAGCCTGAAATTATTCTGATCTTTGCTGTTGATCAGTGCCCGATTTGATTTTTGAGTTGTTGTTTTGTAGCTGTTGTGGCTAATATTTTATTATGCTTGTAAAATATTTCTATGAATACTCTTTTCCTCTATTTAAGTGTAGGAAAATTTTTAATGAGGCTCATAGAATATTCTCTTTTTTACATAAAAAAACTATTCAGATGAGCGTTCGCCTAGTGAACACTAACTCAATCATCGATAAATAAAAATCTTCTCCCACAACTTTTACCCAACAAATTTCTAAAAAAAACATAATTTATGAAGGGTAATTATTCCATGTACAAGCGTTTGGGGAAATTTTATTTACACAAGCGTCTTAGTTTTAGGGTTTATGGGTTTAAGTGTAATAGTTTTGAATTTAGGAGTTGTTGATAGAACTTTGGGTTTAGGGTTAAATTTTAGAGTTATAGGTTAAAACCTAAACCCCTAACCATATTACCCTAAAACCTAAACCTTAACCCTAAATCCTAAACTCTAACCACTAATCCTAAATTCTAAACACCTATACTAAAACCTCTAAACCCTAAAATTAAAATATTTGTAGAAACAAAAAGTTCTTATTACCTGTGTATGGAATAATAATCAAATTTATGAATAAGGTTAACTAAGAATAAATACTGCAAGTATGGTCCGGACTCCAAAACATGGGCCGTGTCGTAGAGTATTATATTTGGTGCAATTCAAGAAATGGAAACATTGAGGGAGAGTTGATGCCAAGTTTTTTTTGTTTGTTTTGTTTTTTTGTTTTTCGAATAGCAGAAATCAAAGTTGATGCCAAGTTGAGAAGCAAGCAAAGCGTTCAAAGACATTAAAGTATTTTACAAGTTCCTTTTTTTTTCGTAGGTCAAAGAGAGGAAACTTAGAGATCACAACACACAGCGCATGCCATACTTGTTGAAAACATTTTGGATCGAGTTATTGTCGAATTTAAAATACTTTGGATTGAGATTTACTAATTGATTTAATGGTCATAAATATTTATTTGCTTCATCTTTGTGTGAATCTAAATCTTAACATTTATCTATTAAGAATATTATTGTAATACTATGTAATATAAAAATAATAAAATAAATGATTTATATTGATCGAGACTATAACTGACGTGATAAATTAAAAAGAACTCATAATTTAATTTTTTCCTTTAGATCCGTTATTGAAGTGAAAAGTCCTCCTTAAAACATATGTATATAAGTTCGACTTCAAACATATGTAATGGACGACTTGCAACAATATTAACTCACTATTTCCATTTTTATTTATTTTGAGGAATACTATATATATACTAGGAATATTGTTAATTGTAGCAGTGAAATAGTTTTTCTCTCCTCAAAAAACTTTTGTGTAATTGTTGCCGTTCAACATCTTCTGTAACTTTTTTTTCTCTTTTGATTGATGGTCAGCAAATTTTAGTATTAATTGTAGACCACCGAATTTATTATTTTTTATTTTTTTTAATTTTTTTATATTTTAATAAGAATCTCTACTTTTATATTTTCTTTGTCCTTGTGACACGCGTTTTCTTTGTCCTTGTGACACGCGTTTTCCTCTGTCCTTGTGACATGTTTTTTTTTATTTTGTGGTTTATTTCATCTGTCCTTGTAGCATAATTTCAGCATACCTTAGCGGTTGTTTGTTGCTCGCACAGAGATTTTAACGGCGCTAATTTCTGATTATGATTTTGTCGGTGGTCATAGAAAGTTAGATCCTCATTTGGTTGATGGTTATTTGTCTGGGTAGCGGAACATTCTGCCTGATAATTTGAGTCTCTCACCACTCATTTTTCATCCGCTATGCGTCTCGATTGCATAGAGACAAAGAGATTCAGGAAAGCTTCTGAATTTTAGTAGTATGCTTATCTCTATAGAAGTATTCACTTTTCTTTGTATATGGATTGTAAGAAATTTTGGTCTCTTTCCTAGATGCATTGTAATTGTAACATCTTTTATAATTTTAATAAAAACTCAGTGGCTATTATAAAAAAAAAAAATCGTAGCAGTGAAATACATTGTACTACAATAGAGAGAACTCGTATTTAAATTTTAAAAATAATATCACTCAGAAAAAAGTCACTTACCCCAAAATATTAGTCTTCATGAACTGTAAAATGAATATAGAAACTATCTAAATTAAGAAGAAAAAAAAGGAGACCTCTTGTTAACAATTAACATCTCATAAATTAAAGTTCAAACTGTGTTAATTTCATTACTCTGTCTTTTAATTTGTTGTAATTTGGCTTAATTAGAAAAAAGGGAGAGAATTCAAGAACTTCATGTTGGGTTTAGTATATGATATTTATATCATCTTTAACTTATAAGATATTTTTGATAAATCTAACTGATATATAAAATGATTCAAAACGATTAAGATATATAGAGGTTAATGTAATTCTGCATTATTTTCAATTTATTCTAAAAGTATACATACATATATAATATGTTGATCTTTTATACGTAGGGATGGACACGGGTCGGGGCGGGTTCGGATGGCACGGGTCTAGCAGGGTTCGGGTTAAAATTTTTGACCCAACTCGACCCAAAAATAAATATACTAAATTCGACCCCGACCCGACCTATAGAAAAAATAATTTTAGGGGCCCAATTGTAAAAAATTAATTTTAAGGGACTTAATCATAAAAAGTATAATTTGAAGGACTAAATTATAAATAAAAATTCAATTTTAAGAACCTAATTATAAAAAAATATAAAGATGAGGTATTATTATAAATATCTCTAAAAAATTTAGGAGAAAATTACACAATTAGTCTCAAGTCGGTCGAATATTTTTCACCCTAAACCAAATCCGACCTGATCCGAATCCCATTTTTTTATTGAAAAATTCGACCCGAACAGGCCGGGTCAGGTCGGAACCGACCGGATCGGGTAAAATGCCCATCGCTGTATATATGAAATCTAATATTTCATTTACAAGCGGACATGATAATTAAACATTTTTTTATATTTCTAGGTACAATAATTCATCTGCATTAAACTTGTTATATATGAAATCTAATAATTCATTATTTTTAGGTACTATAAATAAACTTCTTATATTCTTAATTTATTCAATAATAATAATTATAGAATCTCTCAAATTTAGAGGCCCGCGTGATCTCAAATTGGTGATAAGATTTTATTTATTCACGTTTAACGATAAATTCGACGGCATTTTTAATTGCATTTGTATGCATCACCTTCCCTAGATATAGGCTTCGGGCCATTACCCGTATTTTATTATTCAGTAGTATTCATGAATCTGATTAAGATAGGTGGGGAAATGTTGAATAATTAATTTTTTTCTTCAAAAAAATATTTTATTGGGTAGATTTTGAAATATTTTCTTACTTGAAAAAACTGAAAGGATGGATATATTATTAATTAATCTCTCGATTGCATAACATTGCTTTTTCTTTTGGCAATTTTAGTTTGTTTGAGTTAAACTTGAAAAAATTATTCTATAACGTTGCTCGGAAATTTATTAACTTCATAGGCAAGTACACAATGTTGTCATATATTGATAAGATATAATTAAAATAACGGAAAATTACATAAATAGTACCCCTCATATTTCTGCATTTTTGTTTTGGTACTTTTACTATTATTATTAACAAAATAGTACATAACATTACGTTTTTGTTTTGGTGCCCGGCCGTTAAAAATTAACTGAGAAGATAACATAACTTGGTATAATCACAGTTTTAGTTCAAAACACTTATATATTTTTATCAATTTAATCTAAAATCCATCCATTCAAAATATCATCTTAATTTTAGGGATAAAATGGCCGAGGCAAAGCCTTTGCCTGCCAATTCACTATTGTCATTGTATAGTTAGGGTTTTGGAACCGTGATTCCAGTTCAATCATTGAGAAGGAGAAGAAGAATAAAAAGTGGGTAATTTACAATTTTACCCCAAAACAAAAATGATGTTTTAAATGGATAGATTTTGGACTAAATTGATAAAATATATAAGTATTTTAGATCAAAAGTGTGATTATACCAAGCCATGCCATCATCTCCGTTAATTTTTAACGGCCAGGGTTCCAAAACAAAACAAAAATATAATATTAGGTACTATTTTGCCAAAAATAATAGTTGGATAACAAAACAATAACACGAGAATAGATGAGGTACTATTTATGTAGTTTACGCTTAAAATAATTATTGAATAAAAAATTATATTATATAATTTCCCCCATAGAAAACTAGGGTTTTTTACCCTCTATAACAACAATATTAACATCAAAATAGAATTATAAAGAATTTAAATTAAATTAAATCAAATCCTAGAACTAACATTTCCATATTGTTCACATATTTTCTTTTGGTAATTTTATAATTTTTCTAGATTTTTTTATAAATTCTACTCCTAATCCTACCTAGAAGGGAGCATAGGGAAAACTCTAACGGAAAGAAGTAGATGCTCAGTGACGTAACTATGTGGGGGTAGAGGGGCGATTTTTTTCCACCTCTGTGTTGAGATGATCACACAATAAGAGGGGTTAATTGGCTTTTTAAATTGAAAGGGTGCAATTTTGAAGATGAAAAATTGAGACACAAGGGTTTTAGAGTGGTTCAAGCTTAGAACAAGCTCTACATCCACTACCTTAACACCCTACTGAGGATTTCAACAATTCACTCATTGAATTCGTCCCATTTTCTCGGCTTAGGGGGAAACCGTTACAAACGATTAAGCTTTCTACCCCAAAGCTTAATCAAAGATTACCCTTTTTTTACAAAGAGAAATTTGTAAATTGAAAAAGACCTTTCAAATACGTTGATTTGTTTCCCAATTACAAAAAAAAAACACTCCCCAAACTTGAAATAAATGGATACAATAAAAATTACACAAGTGTGGTACAAGATTTGACTCTAAGAGCTCAAAGGGATTAGATTTGTGCTTGGTTGCTTTTCAATTGATCATTAGTTGTTGTTGTAGCTTTTTAGGCTTGCTTTTACACCCCTTCATTGATTTCTATCAGTTTGGGTAGTTGGCATCATCATTAGAGCCGTTGGGCTCTCTTTTTCTCACCATTAATGCACTTCTGTAACCTACCATATCGGTACACGAACAGCTGTATCGATACATGTCTCAAAATAGAAAGAGTCGTTGTGTACTAAGTACATGGGCGTATCGATACGTGAGGTAGAGTATTGGTACTGTCTCAGTGTAAAACAAGGGACGTATCGATACAAAAATACCGTATCGGTACAATATTTGCTTATTGGAATCCAAGTTGAAAGTTTAGCAAAAATAGAATCGGTACGCTTCTAGGGCGTATCGATACGGTTCAACGGTCATTTGAAAATACTAATTCCAATAACTGACAAGCAACAACTATAAAATTAAGTGCCAAGATTTGCAAATCCGACCAAACTGTATCGATACGGTGTGAGCCGTATCGGTACTCTGAAGTAAAATCTTAAACTTAGATGAAAAACCGTATCAATACAGGGACAACTGTATATGTACACTAAAGCCTATTTACAAGCCCAAATTAAAAGCAATATCGATACGAGGATAACCGTATCGATACACTTTTTTCGATTAAAATTCTAGTGTTAAAAAACCGTATTGGTACGTTTATAAGGTGTATCGATCCACCTGGGCGTAAATGCCTAATTTGGCTTTGAAACACTTAAAAATTTTATTTGGTTTAAGGTTTTTGACTTAGAAAATAATTTTGGTTCAAATGTTTGTCATTTTTGTGAGACTTTTGAGTACTTAAAAATTTATTTACTTTTACAATTTGGTCATTAAATAATTTGTTATATCAAAATTAAATATGTGTTTTACAATCTCCCCCTTTTCGATATAACAAAACCAAAGTAAATTTTTAAGTATTTTGAAAACTTTGAAAATTACTCCCCCTTACTTTAAGATAGGTTTTCAAAAACGTTTGAAGAAAAAATTAAGCTCTTTACTTCTCCCCTTTTTGTTAGATCAAAATCAATGATAGTAAAAGATTGAAACAAGAAATATAACAATGAAGCATAATTCAAAACATAATCAAATCAACATAATTATCATTGAGAGTTCAAAGCAATAACCAAATCATAATTCAAATCCAACTTAAAACTTAAAGCAAACATAAATCAAAAGTATAGGGTTCTTGAAACAAATAACAAAGGTGCATAAAATAAAATAAAAATTCTAAGATGATATGAATATGCCATGCGATGCACAATAACTAAGACTCATCCCCATCGTTGTCATCATCTTCATCATAACTAAGGGAGCATAGGGAAAACTCTAAGGGAAAGAAGTAGATGCTCAGTGACGTAACTATGTGGGGGTAGAGGGGCGATTTTTTTCCACCTCTGTGTTGAGATGATCACACAATAAGAGGGGGTTAATTGGCTTTTTAAATTGAAAGGGTGCAATTTTGAAGATGAAAAATTGAGACACAAGGGTTTTAGAGTGGTTCAAGCTTAGAACAAGCTCTACATCCACTATCTTAGCACCCTACTGAGGATTTCAACAATTCACTCATTGAATTCGTCCATTTTTCTCGGCTTAAGGGGAAACCATTACAAACGATTGAGCTTTCTACCCCAAAGCTTAATCAAAGATTACCCTTTTTTTACAAAGAGAAATTTGTAAACTGAAAAAGACCTTTCAAATACGTTGATTTGTTTCCCAATTACAAAAAAAAACACTCCACAAACTTGAAATAAATGGATACAATAAAAATTACACAAGTGGGGTACAAGATTTGACTCTAAGAGCTCAAAGGGATTAGATTTGTGCTTGATTGCTTTTCAATTGATCATTAGTTGTTGTTGTAGCTTTTTAGGCTTGCTTTTACACCCCTTCATTGATTTCTATCAGTTTGGGTAGTTGGCATCATCAATAGAGCCGTTGGGCTCTCTTTTTCTCACCATTAATGCACTTATGCAACCTACTATATCAGTACACGAACAACTGTATCGATACCTGTCTCAAAATAAAAAGAGTCGTTGTGTACTACGTACATGGGCGTATCGTTACGTGAGGTAGAGTATCGGTACTGTCTCAGTGTAAAACAAGGGGCGTATCGATACAAAAATACCGTATCGGTATAGTATTTGCTCACTGGAATCCAAGTTGAAAGTTTAGCAAAAATGAAATCGGTACGCTTCTAGGGCGTATCGATACGGTTCAACGGTCATTTGAAAATACTGATTCCAATAACTGACAAGCAACAACTATAAAATTAAGTGTCAAGATTTGCAAATCCGACCAAACTGTATCGATACGGTGTGAGCCGTATCGGTACTCTGAAGTAAAATCTTAAACCTAGATGAAAAACCGTATCAATACGGGGACAACCGTATCGGTACACTAAAGCCTATTTACAAGCCCAAATTAAAAGCAATATCGATACGAGGATAATCGTATCGATACACTTTTTTCGATTAAAATTCTAGTGTTAAAAAACTGTATTGGTACGTTTATAAGGTGTATCGATACACCTGGGCGTAAATGCCAATTTGGCTTTGAAACACTTAGAAAAAATTATTTGGTTTAAGGTTTTTGACTTAGAAAATAATTTTGGTTCAAATGTTTGTCATTTTTGTGAGACTTTTGAGTACTTAAAAAATTATTTACTTTTACAATTTGGTCCTTAAATAATTTGTTATATCAAAATTAAATATGTGTTTTACAATCTCCCCTTTTTTGATATAACAAAACCAAAGTAAATTTTTAAGTATTTTGAAAACTTTGAAAATTACTCCCCCTTACTTTAAGATAGGTTTTCAAAAATGTTTGAAGAAAAAATTAAGCTTTTTACTTCTCCCCTTTTTGTTAGATCAAAATCCATGATAGTAAAGGATAGAAACAAGAAATATAACAATGAAGCATAATTCAAAACATAATCAAAGCAACATAATAATCATTGAGAGTTCAAAGCAATAACCAAATAATAATTCAAATCCAACTTAAAACTTAAACCAAACATAAATCAAAAGTATAGGGTTCTTGAAACAAATAACAAAGGTGCATAAAATAAAATAAAAATTATAAGATGATATGAATATGCCATGAGATGCACAATAACTAAGACTCATCCCTATCGTTGTCATCATCTTCATCCTCTTCATTGGCTTGAGGAGCTCGAGATTGAAGGCAAGCACCATGAAAGGCAGTGAGGGAGACGTCCATGGAAGCTTGTTGTTGTTCAATGGAGTGACTCGGTTCTCAATGGTACCCAAGGATGTGAATTGCTCATTTAGATACGCCATGAGGGTATCCATGGAAGGTTGGGCAATAAGAGCGTGATGAGCCATTGGAAGAGGTTGAACTTGTAGAGGAAGTGCTTCGATACAAACCCACTTGTTGTCAATGAATTGGAACTTCGATTGAACAAGAGATCGTTCATCAATTGGTTTGCCAAGAGGCTCGGAAACATCATAAGAACAATCAATCTCCAAGGCACTAAATAAGTGGCTTAAAGCCGTGCCATAGGTGAAGGAAGAGACTTGGTCGGTATGACGATATTGGATAAGGAACACTAACTCCGCGAACATAATTTGACAAAGGTTTGGGCGCTTACCCTCACGAAAGCATCGAAGCCAAAAATCATCAAATTGTCAGATAGTTGAGAATTTCCCATCAGATGGACGGATCCACCAAGAGATGATGAGATGGAGGATACGATCGTAGGCGTCAAGGACGGTTATGGAGCCAAGTTGAGTATGACCCAATGAGTGTTCACCATCAATTCCGACATTCTCAAACCCAAAAACATTACATAAAACCGTTTGATCAATCCTAAATTTCTTTCCCATGAGATAAAACTCAATAGCAATAACCTCAGTTTTTTCAGAGTTAAGGATACACCGGGCATTAGCGAAAAATATTAAAATAAGGTTACGATATAAAAACCCGGTGATACTAAAAAAGGCAAAAAATTCCATTGTCGCAATAAACCAAAGTATTTTAATTTAAAATGCTCGGTGTTCAAAAAATGAATTGAAACAACACGCTCACGACGTATAATGAAATCTTGATATTGTTTAAAGTGAGCCATAGCCGAGGGAGTTAGAAAACTCTTTTGAAAAATGTACGAAATATTTGGTTTTGTAATACCCTCATGGTTTGTGTTGGAGGATTGATCGGTTTCACTAGTTCGTGGTCTTTTCCTAGGTGCAATAGTAAAACCTAAAATCAAAGATAAGGCAAAAACAACATGTATGCACAAACATCACATTCGATCCAATGAATAATCCAATAACCAAGGTATTGATAAAATACTATATTTTATAGTTTAAAAATCATATACAAGTATAAAAAGATTTTTAGGAAAAAGAATTTTGAAAAATAGTTTAGAAAAATATATGGTATAATTTTATATTCGAACCAAGTTTTTCAGTTTTGAATTTTTTTTATAAAAACTTTGAAACCCATGTTGTATATAAACTAAAAACACAAAAATTGTTTAAAAACAATATAGAAATTAAAACAAAAATGAAAAAGAGAAATAAAAAGAATTTATACCTTGAGTATGGAATATGGATGAATGAAGGATGAGGATGCACCAAAATTGATGATAAAGTCTTAGCCTTTACTTGAAAATAAAAAAACTCAAGAAATTTTAAGATTGGTGTGAGAAATCAAAGGATTTTGATGGGGTTTTATAAGGAAAATTCGAGCTAGGGTTTTGGGAAAAATTTTGTTTTAATTAAAGTTTAAAACCTTTTTAATGGGCATTTAAAGGCTTCAGCGGCTAATTGTATCGATACGCACGCCCGTATCGATACAGTATTGACTGTATCGAAGCATACTCATGAATCTGTGTCGATACAATATGACCCGTATCGATATGCCTTTGCCAGAAATGACATTTTGGGCATAAATGAGTCCAAAAATTTAATTTTAATCGAATCGAAATACATGTGAATGATGAATGAGCAATATGTATGGACTAAAACAGATGCATACTCCCCCTAGCAACAAGCATAGAAGCATAAATAGGCAAAATCACAAGAGCATGACAATCAATCAAAAATCAAGAAAATTTTGCACTAAAGGGCTCTAAAAGGTCAAGATAGGCTAGTTAAACCTAACTCTCTCCTAAGAGACCAACAAATGTTCTTTATCTAATTGTTTGGTACAGATATACGCTAATTGGTTTAAGGTGTCTACATAATCTAGAACAACATCATTTTTCAAGATATGATCTCTAATGAAATGATGTCTTATCTCTATATGCTTGGTTCTAAAATGTTGGATGGGATTCTTAGTGAGACAAATGGCACTAGTGTTGTCACACTTAAGAGGTATGGTACCTACATCAATTCTATAGTCTAGAAGTTGTTGCTTCATCCAAAAGACTTGAGCACAACAACTTTCGGCCTATATATATTTCACTTCGGTGGTAGATAAGGCTACACTATTTTGTTTCTTAGAGAACCAAGATATGAGCATACTACCTAAGAATTGACAAGTACCGGAGGTACTTTTTCTATCGATCTTACAACCCCCATAATCCACATCGGAATAAGCATATAAATCAAATGATGAATCTCTAGGATACCAAATACTTAAGCAATGTGTGTCTCTAAGATGTATAAAGATTCTCTTAACGGCTATAAGGTGAGATTCTCTAGGACTAGCTTGAAATCTAGCACACGAGAAAACACTAAACATAATGTCAGGTCTACTTGCAGTAAGATAAAGCAAAGAGCCAATCATAGAATGGTAAAGCTTTGAATCAACACACTTACCTCATTCATCTTTGTCAAGCTTTATAGATGAACTCATTGGAGTGGCTTAAGATTTTACATTCTCCAAGCCAAACTTCTTGAGCATATCCTTGATGTACTTAACTTGATTGATGAAGATGTCATCTTTCCTTTGTTTGATTTGCAGCCCCAAAAAGAATGAGAACTCTCTTATCATGCTCATCTCAAACTCATCTTGCATCAAGTAGAACCAAAAATTATATCATCAACATATATTTGAACTACTAAGATGTCTTTGCCATTTTTTAATGAAAAGTGTAGCATCCACCTTACCTTTTTTAAAACCTTTTTCAATCAAAAAGTTTGAAAGCCTTTCATACCAAGCTCTAGGAGCTTGTTTTAAACCATATAAAGCTTTAGTAAGTTTGAAAACATGATTTGGAAATTTTGGATCTTCAAAATCGGGTGGTTTTCTTCATTAATAAACCATTTAGAAAAATGATTTTTTACGTCCATTTGAAAAAGCTTGAATTCATGAAAGCATGCAAATGCAAGAAGCATCCTAATAGCTTCCATTGTAGCTATGGGTGCATAAGTTTCATCAAAATTGACTCCATCTTCTTGAGTGTAACCTTGAGCAACAAGTCTAACCTTGTTTCTCACTATGTTACCACTATCATCTAGTTTGTTTCTAAAAACACATTTAGTTTCTATTGTAGACTTATTACTAAGCCTATCAACTAATGTACATACTTTACTTCTCTCAAATTGATTCAGTTCATCTTGCATGGCCAATATCTAATAGTCATCTTTTAATATTTCTTTGATATTTTTAGGCTCAATGCATGAAATAAATACAACATTATTAACAAGTTTAAGAGAAGATCTAGTGGTTACCCATTTGTATGGATCACCCAAAATCCCACCACCTTTGACATAGTTGAACTCCTTTGGGTAGGTGACTTCATTTTCCTCTAGAGCCATGTCCTTCAAGGCTTCAAGAGGTGGATCTTGTGTTTCTTCTTCTTTGGTTGGAACCTCATCCACCTTTGATGTTTGTCCTCCATCAATGGCTTCAATGATTCATACATCATCATCATCACAATAATCCTTCCTCGGAACGAGGTTATCATCAAAGACAACATGAATAGACTCTTCAACAACTAAAGTTATTTTAAATACACAATAGGCTGTAGAGTTTAAATAATATCCTAAGAAAATAGCTTCATTGTTTTTTACATCAAATTTACCTAAATTATATTTTCCATTGTTTAAAACAAAACATTTACAACCAAATGGATGACAATAGCTAATGTTAGGCTTTTTGGATTTCAAAATCTCATAAGGTGTTTTCTACAAAATAGGCTTAATCATTACTCTATTAATAATATAGCAAGCTGTATTAGTGGCTTCTGCCCAAAAATATTTAGGTAAATTATTTTCACAAAGCATGGTTCTAGCCATTTCCTCTAAAGTACGATTTTTCCTCTCAACAACCCCATTTTTTTAGGTGTGCGATGAGCCGAAAAATTATGGCTTATACCATTTTCATTACAAAATCCTCAAAACCAATATTTTGAAATTCAATTCCATGATCACTTCTAATATGTGAAATCTTTTGACCAAGGTCATTTTGAGTAATTTTTGAAAATGTGATGAACTTTTCTAAAACCTCATCCTTAGTAATTAAAAATAGAACTCAAATGTATCTAGAGTAGTCATCTACTAAAACATAAGCATAAGATTTATCACCCAAGCTCATAGTCCTAATTGTGCCAAAAAGATCCATATGGATCAATTGTAATACTCTACAAGTTGAAACATCATTTATGGGTTTAAAAGAAACTCTTTTATGTTTACCCTTAGTACAAGCATCACAAATTTTATCTTGAGAAAATTTTAGCTTAGGTAAACCTCTTACCAGATCTTAGGAAACCAATTTCTCTAAAACACTCACGCTAGCATGTCCTAGTTTCTTATGCCATAACCATGAATCATGTTCATTTTGTGCAACAAAATATACATCAGAAATGTGAATGTCATCTAAATGCACCATATAAATATTACCTATGCGATGACCTATGAGCATTATTTTGTTAGTTTCAATGTTTAAGATTTTACAACCATTTACATCAAATAGAACATTAAAACCTTTATCACATAATTGACTAATGCTTAATAAATAATGTTTTAGACCGTTGACATAAAGCACATTATCAGTGAGAATAGAAGAGTGATTACCAATAGAGCCAATCCTTTCAATGTGGCCTTTGGAGTTGTCACCAAATGTCACCACTCCTCCACTTTTTGGTTTTAACTCTAAAAATCTACTCTTGTCAACGGTCATATGTCTTGAGCATCTACTATCAAGGTATCATGTATTTTGACTTGTAGCTTTGGCCTTGTAGTAATGGTCCTCTAAAAACAAAGAATTATATCTTTATTTTTGGTACCCAAATCATTTTGGGTCCATGAGTATTAGCTCCCAAAAACTTGGATCCATTGGGAATCCAAGAAGCAATAGCATTAATATTATTAGAAGCAACTAGTTTCTTAGGAACCCAAACACTCCTAATCATTTTACTTTTAGAATGATTTTGAAAACCTCTTTGTTTGTGGTTTACAAAATTCTTTTTAGAATAGTTGGTTTTGGAAGATTGTCATTTTTCATAAGTAGGAGTTCCAACTTTGCTTAAGGAAAGTTTTAGACTATCCACCTCCTTGGTGTGATAATCTTGGAAATCGAAAAAAAGTCTTTCTAAATCAAAATTTTTCTTTTTAAGATCATTTGAAAGATTTATCAAAAACAAAACTTTTTTTCGAGTTCCGAATTGGTTTTTGAAAAAAAATCATTTTGAATCTTCAAATCGGAAATCGTTTTCTTATTTTTCAAAATAGATTCTTTATATTTTTCAACCAATTCATCATAAACCTCTTGTAACTCATCATATGCACCTTGAAGTTCATCAAATGTAAAATCGAAAGATGAGTTAGAGGTTACCTTAAGATCATCCTTCAAAGCCATGAGGCAAAAGTTTGCAACTTCTTGCTCATTTTCATCGGATGACTCGTCATCATTCCAAGTAGCAATGTTTGCTTTGAGCTTCTTCTTCTTTCCAAAGCTGTTCCTTTTGAGTTGGGGGCAATCGGTTCGAATATGCCCTAGCTTCTTACACTCAAAGCAAATGAGTTGGTCCTTCTCCTTCTCCTCATCCTTGCTTTTGTTCTTGAAGTCTCTTCTTCTATTGAACTTTCTTCTTCGGTTGGACTTCATGAACCGAGTGAATCTTTTGGCTAATATAGCCATCTCTTCATCTTCCTTCTCACTCGAATTGCTTTCTTCTTGTGAAGCTTTGAGGGTGATTCCAAGTTTCTTCTTCTCTACTCCTTCTTGTCAATGTTCTTCTTCTCTCTTTTCTTTTCTTCATCTCTTCCTTGCTTTATTATCTCATGAGTGAGAAGAGATCCTATGAGAGCATCGATCTTTAGTGTCTTCAAATTCTTTGCTTCGATTATCGCGGTTCTCTTTTCGTCCCATGACTCATGAAGAAAATAGAGAAGTTTTCGGACAAGCTTGTCTTCGGGAATGACCTCACCGAAGCCTTTAAGACCATTTACAATAACCGAGAAGCAATCGAACATCTTTGTAATGCTTTCATCGAGCTCTATCTTGAAGTTTTAGTAGCTCATGTTGAGGAGTCCAATCTTGGTCTCCTTAACGTCGTTGGTGCCTTCATACGTAGTTTCGAGCGCATTGTCATTTACTTGAAGCTTCATTCTTTCTTCATCCGTCATTTCGTACTTGGCCTTGGGAACTTGTCTATCACCATCTTGTTTCATTGGAATGGATGGCCCGTCTTCGATTACATCCCAAAGAACATAATCGTTGGATTTGATGAATAGCCTCATTCGGTTCTTCCAATATGGGTAGTTGTCCCTATTGAAGAAAGATGGTTTAGTGATAGATTGTGACTCATAGAAGCTTTGCCCCTAGATAGATGCCATGGCAATGATTGTAGCTTGATCGATCTTTTCTAGAATCGACTCAAGAGGGTTTTAATCCTTCTAATGAGTTAGGCTCTGATACCAATTGTTGAGATGATCACACAATGGCAAAATAGCCAAGAGGGGTGAATTGGCTTTTTAAATTGAAAGAGTGAAAATTTAAAGATGAAAAATTGAGACACAAGGATTTTAGAGTGGTTTAAGCTCAGAACAAGCTCTACATCCACTACCTTAGCACCCTACTGAGGATTTCAACAATTCACTCACTGAATTTGTCCCCTTTTCTCAGCTTAGGAGGAAACTATTACAAATGATTAAGCTTTCTACCCCAAAGCTTAATCAAAGATCACCCTTTTTTACAAAGAGAAATTTGCAAACTGAAAAAGACTTGATTTGTTGCCCAATTACAACTAACACTCCCCAAACTTGAAATAAATGGATACAATAATAATTACACAAATGGGGTACAAGATTTGAATCTAAGAGCTCAAAATGATTGGATTTGTGCTTGATTGCTTTTCAATTGATCATTAGTTGTTGATGTAGCTTTTTAGGCTTGCTTTTACACTCTTTCATTGATTTCTATCCATTTGGGTAGTTGGCATCATCAATAGAGCCGTTGGGCTCTATTTTTCTCGCCATTAATGCACTTTTGCAACCTACCGTGTCGGTACAAGGATAGCCGTATCGATACCTATCTCAAAATAGAAAGAGTCATTGTGTACTAAATACAGGGGCGTATCGATACGTGAGGTAGAGTATCGGTACTGTCTCGGTGTAAAACAAGGGGCGTATCGATACGAAAATACCGTATCGGTACAGTATTTGCTCACTGGAATCCAAGTTGAAAGTTTAGCAAAAATGGTATCGGTACGCTTCTAGGGCGTATCGATACAGTTCAACTGTCATTTGAAAATACTGATTCCAATAACTAACAAGCAACAGCTATAAAATTAAGTGCCAAGATTTGCAAATCCGACCAAACCATATCGATATGGTGTGAGCCGTATCGGTACTCTGAAGTAAAATCTTAAACTCAGATGAAAAATCGTATCAATACAGGGACAACCGTATCGGTACACTAAAGCCTATTTAAAAGCCCAGATTAAAAGCAGTATCGATACGAGGATAACCGTATTGGTACACTTTTATCAATTAAAATTCTAGTGTTGAAAAACCGTATCGGTACGTTTAAGGCGTATCGATACGCCTGGGCGTAAATGCCTACTTTGGCTTTGAAACACTTAAAAAATTTTATTAGGTTTAAGGTTTTTGACTTAGAAAACAATTTTGGTTCAAATGCTTGTCATTTTTTTGAAACTTTTGAGTACTTAAAAATTTATTTACTTTTGCAATTTGGTCCTTAAACAATTTGTTATATCAAAATCAAATATGATTTTACACTTTGTCCCCCTATTTAAAATTTTTTTAAAAATTAATTTATTTATAAATTTATCCCGACTTTCAAACATTTATAGTTTACCCCCTCAAATCCTTGCTCCGTCCTTGATAATGCTCCTACCAGGTCTACTTCTAATGTATATAATTATATAATATACATGACAATATAAAATAAAAAATTAAGTATATATACTAATAAATATATCTAATCTATTATTTTTTTTCTTTATTTTACATTGTACGCGATATCAATTTGAAGTCCATTGGGTTGATTTTCTGACCGAACAGACAGCAAATTTGGTCAGCCAATTTCGTCGATTTTCCTTTTAAGTCAGCTTTGAAAAATGAAAATCATTTTCAGTTATCAATTTCTATACACTAAAATGCCCACTAAGAATACTGCTTGAAGAGTCTGTAAATCCCAATAATGCATTTGTGACATGCCCTGGCCTTGGGACGAGGGAACCTCTTCTGCACCTCATCAAAAAAAATTATATATATTAGTCAATAATCTCTAGAACAAGTGGCTAAAGCTTTCAGTTAACACCCTCCTCTCTCCCTTAAGTTGTATGTTCGAAACCTAATTTGAGCAAATTTTCCTTATTGTGCTCGGTATGAAATCAAGCAGTCATAAGGTAGCTCTAAAATCAACATCACTTCTCCGATGCAGAATTAATATTATCTCGACTCTCTCAGGCCATTATCATATATTTTCTAAGTAATACAAAACATTTACCCTAAAACATTCTCTCTTGTTTATTTATGTTCTTCGTTGACTTTATTTTTGGTTTCTTTTGCTAATCAAAGTCTGTGTTTTCAAGTGTCTTGGGAAGAATTTTTAGGATGACATAAGTGGTTGTTTACATTGTCTAAAACTACGCGATTCGCTAAATTAGACTTCTAGCCCGTGACTTCTTGAGTGTCATCCATGGGTTAAATATGGCGTGGTCCTGAAACGCCAAGCAAAGAATTCTGGAAACTGATAGTATAACGATGATGTAGCTGCTGGAGAAACCAACTGACGATGCATCGCCTAATGCCCTCATTGGAGTAATTCTACAGCTGAAGAAAAGACGATAGGAGGTGCCACTCAAGCATACGTATAGGGAAGGCAATCTTACCGAGGATAGCGAAGGAAAATGGTCTTGGAAATCGGTTTTACAGCACACCACCTGCTTATGTTGCTCAAGTTGTTCATGAAGACAGTATGGCAGAAGTTTTTCTCCTTTAGTTTTGAACAAAGTTAGCGTATCTCTCTCATTTGTATAAAAAGAAACCTACAAATAGAATTGACAAAATGAGTCTACTAATCTGATGTTCTTAAATTAAGCAAAAACATAATGAACTTAGTCCTTGTTATAAATTATAATGTGGTATTTTTATTTTTAAAATGTTTATTTTAGTGCTTGAAATATTAATCTATGTATGATTATAGTACTCGTTTTTAACACCATTACCTTGTGAAAAGTTAACGAAGAGTATTTGAGAGTGCACTAGACCTGACAAACTTTATTCGAGAACTGAAAACCGAATCGATTTACTTGAACCAAAACCAGATATGGACCCCAAACAAGATGACCTAAGCGTGACCCAAAACTCGAAACTAACCGAATCGAAATCGATCCGAATTCTAAAAAAAATGATATAAACTCGTAATCGATTTGGCTCGAACCGATTTTCACTCAAACCGAAAGTAACCCGAAATTAATTTGTTCAAAACCGATCTATACTGAACATCAACCCGATTATAACCCGATAATTGAGCCAAAGTGTGAATAATTTATTTTTACTATTATTTATTTTTTAACAATATGATAAATAGTAAAATAATATATGTTTTATTAACTTTTTGTATTATAATTGTACTAGTTAATAAATCCAGAAAGGGTTAGTGTATATACCCCGTAGCCAGCTTCAAGATGATGTTCCTCGTCGATATGGCAGCACAAGCCAAGTAAATCAAAATCCTCCGAACAATACGGGTAAGGGTATTCCGTCATCAATTCATCTTCTTCTTCAATCTCTTCAAAATCAATACAAAGATCTGCTTCCAAAAAACCCCACTCAGTAACCGCGTGAAATCCAGAAACAAAAAATCAAAATCAAAACAAAAAGCATAAAATACGAACCACTATGGGATTTAAGAGTGGATTGATAGCTCCTGGATGAAGCTGAGAAAGCAAAGCTCCAAGTATCATCCTCCATTGAAACTTGGATAACGCTCTAAACTGCAGCTGGGGTTGTTTGAAAAAGCGAAAAGAATCTAACACGGCTGCTTCTGAGATTCCCCTTTGTATTCCTTCTGCCTTTCTGGTTTAAGAACAAAGAGCGAGTTAAAAGGGGCGAAAGGGAATTCGGGGAAAAAGGGGGAACTTTCGTAATTTCATTTTATTTTACCCATTTTTATAAGGTTGTAATTTGGAAAAGGAGCTGGAAACTTAGCGAACACGAATTCGGACTTTTTGAAATGACCAGCAACTCCCGCGTATTTATCATTAACTACCCTCTTAACCAACCCTTGTTGTATCGAATAAAGTAGGATTTCCAAGGTCAAAAATATGGGACTATACTGTAAAATAAAATAAAGTAGGACTTCTAAAATAAATCTAAAAATAAAGTTTGAAACCCAAAATTTTAAAATTAATGATACGATTAAAACTTGAATTGTATCGAATTGAATTATTGTGGAAGATTCAAAGAAAATAAAAAATTTGATCCGATTTAAACATTTTAGGTACTATGTTATAAACTGAAAAATTAAGTATTATTAAACTTGATATTATTTAAAGTTAAGTATTGAATATAATTAAATTATTTAATAGATCTTAATTTAAAAAATATAATAATAATAATAAAATCCAACAAGTGTCCTAGTAAAAAAGTGGATGATGTTCATCCAAGAAGATACGGGTTCAAAATTACTTTGTTTACAAGATGTATGTGCATTATCAAATGGTATGTTAAGAATATATATATAAACACCTTTTAATTACCTTTAAACTATTTTAAAAAATAATAATAATATACTATTAAAAGAAATAAAACTAATCTAAAATATTCTTTATAAAGTGATGATAATTTCCTAGATTTCACACTCTTTTAAACGAAAAAAAAATTATAAAATAATTTTCATTCTAATTTATTAAATACATTTTTGAAAATTTATTCGATAAAATAAAAAGATATTAATAAAAAATACTTTGATACACAAGTTTATTAATTTTATAGTTTATGATTTAGGGATTTAGGTTGTAAATTTATAATTTAGGATTTAAGGTTTTAGTGTTAGAAATTTAGATTGTAGATTTTATACTTTAAATAAGAAGTGTTGTAAATATTTTTTTACACCTTATGTATCAAAATATACCATATATTAATTTCAGTTGATTAATTTCTACATTTTTATTTTTCTCATAAAATGTTCAATTGTGTGTGTATATATATATATATTATTTTTCTCAATATATAGGAATTTTTAATTCATTTTTGGAAATTTGATTCAAGATAATGTTATTCTCAGACTCCTCTCTCCCTACATAAAAAGACATTACATGTTTAAGCATGTTCGATCTCATATCTTCTGACGTCAGGTTAGTCAAGCCAACTCAATCATTACTTTTACATTTATATTTTTGAAGATATAATACATAAATGTGTACAATAATACTATTATGGGTTCTGAATTATTTATTATCTTATAAATTTAATTCATTAGTTGCTACATATTTCCCCTCTTCTATAGTTTGGGTGCATTACTTAACTCACAAATTGAGGTTCCTTCATAGAATGGAACTGACCGTGTCTGTTCTTGTCTTTTTCCTATTTCTAATTATTTATTTATACTTTTTTTATCAAAAATTTATTTATTTGTACTTTTAAAAAGAAAAAAAAAAGTAAGATTATATTAAATTTCCAGGAAGCATGGCAAAGAGGCAAAGAGCTAAAAGTATATACATTGGGTAAATTTATTTAGATCCAAAGTAAGGCCCAAATGACTAAAGCAAGGCCCATATTAGATCTACGTGGAACGCGGATCCATCTTGACGGTTGTTGTTTCTGGACTGGTAAAGAGAGAGAACTCTGTTAAATATTTCAATTCAAAGCTTTTACCATCTTCAACCGTTCCTCTCTCACTTTCTCATCCCAAAACCCTAAAAATTCCAAATTTCCCTTCTAATTCATCCTCCTTCCCGGCCATTTCTTTTCCGATTCCCGGCGAGATCGGTACCCGTTGGTAATCTTCTCCCAATGGCTACGAGAAACCGGACCGTTCAGTACAAAAAGACCAGGGATGCAGTGAAGAGCGTTCGTGCTCCTCTCTCTTCCTCGGCATCCCGTTCTGGCGGTCCGGTAATTGAAATGGTTAAAACTTCTTTCCTTCGCAACAATCGTTCTTCGTACGCTCCTCTCAGTACCGAAGAAGACCCTGGTCCTTCGAGGTAACTGATTTCCTCTCTAATTTTAAGATTCTTTCTTTCCGACAGAATGATTTTAATCAATTCTTTCTGCAGTAGCGGTGCGCTTACGGTAGGTTTTCCGCCATCGTGGGTTGACGATTCGGATGAAATGGCGGTAAATATTCAACGAGCTAAGGTTAAGATGGCGGAGTTAGCCAAAGCTCATTCCAAGGCTTTAATGCCTTCATTTGGAGACGGCAAAGAAGTTCAACGAACCATTGAGGTTTTAACCAAGGAAATTACAGATCTATTAAAGAAATCTGAAAAGCGGTTGCAAAGGCTTTCGAGGAACGGATCTTCCGAGGATTCCAATCTCAGGAAAAATGTCCAGGTAATTAGCA
This sequence comes from Hibiscus mutabilis, assembly GCA_019671005.1. NCBI lineage: Eukaryota > Viridiplantae > Streptophyta > Magnoliopsida > Malvales > Malvaceae > Hibiscus > Hibiscus mutabilis. The sequence goes on along the minus strand of CM033717.1, from coordinate 10,252,982 downwards.
AGAGTTCGGTCGTTCTTGAACATTGTTGATATTTTTCTTCTAGCTTCAATTATAGATCATGTGAGTTTGGCATAAATTAATTTCTGATTATATATACAGTGATTTACTTATTTGTTTGTTTGTTAAATTCCTCATTGGGCAGCGTTCACTTGCAACAGACCTTCAGACCCTATCCGTGGATCTGCGACGTAAACAATCAACTTATTTGAAACGGTTACAACAGCAAAAAGAGGTTCGTTTGGATTGAGTTTAGCTAGGTTCAGGTCAATCTCTATGAAGCTTCCTGATACAGTGCATTATTGTTTGCATTATTTGTTTGATGTGTGCGGACAGGATGGTGCTGACTTAGAGATGAACTTGGATGATAACAGATACCGAGTGGATGACAATGAATTCAGTGGCATGGTAAGCCATTATCTTAGCTGTGCTTATTGTGACTGTTTGAATAGAGGGATTGGTTTTTATAATTAGGATGTAATAGGTGTTAAGGCCTAAGGATTTCAATTTCTACTCCAAAGTGAGTGCTACTTTTGTATAAATTTAGATCAGAAAGATGTCAAACTCAACTGAAGTGTAAAATGTGGATACTTTTGCTATTGAAATTTACTTTCAACAATGTTCACTTGTTTTCGAAATGCTTTGGTATGTGATAGATTGCAAGGTGAATATCATTTATAGTTCAATTCAACCCGCTTTATGGTCTAGTACTCTAGTATGAATGACATGATGGGTGATTTCTGCAGGGCTTTAATAAGCAGCAAATGAGCAAGCTGAAGCAGAGCGAGTTCTCAACTGAAGAGAGGGAGAGGGAGATCACGCAGGTACATGAATACATGTGGTTTATCGTTTCAATTGTTGTTCCTTTCTAATGAATATAGCATATTGCAGGTGGTCCAGTCAGTAAATGAGCTTGCTCAAATCATGAAAGACCTCTCATCCCTTGTGATAGACCAGGTTTGACACACATCAGTTGACCGAATATGTCATCAATTGATACCAACTGATTTTTGTATCTAATATTTCGAATCAGGGGACGATTGTTGACCGAATAGACTACAATATCCAAAATGTTGCTACATCAGTTGAGGAGGGCTTCAAACAGCTCCAGAAGGTTTGATATATTTTTGCCTCACTCACTCATCCGTGCATTCAGCCATGCACATATACACAGTCAAACTCATTCTTATTTTTGCAGCTATATCCTGGCCCACTTCCCCTTCAAAATCTTTGGATACCAAAGATCATCTGTCCTCATTTAGCATATGGTTACTTGTGAATTCATTGCATGTGGTGCGTGCATTAGTTGCTACGCTGACCTTAAGTTATGGTGGTTTTGACAAAACTTGAGAGTTATAAATAAGACAGTAATCTTGCGTGTACTGGAATTGCAGGCTGAACGAACACAGAAGAAGGGAGGGATGGTGATGTGTGCGACAGTGCTTGTTATTTTATGCTTCATCATGATAGTCCTTTTGATCCTCAAAGAGTTATTCTTATGATCATATTAGGGTACAGTACTGGCAGTGGCTTAGCATCCTAGTTTCACATGATTCATCGTGTATATATGATGTTCCCGAGTAAGATCCGGTGATTTTAACTTTCCCAAGTATGATCCTGATAATAATCATAAACTGCGCTGTAAATAGTTTGGCGTTGCACTGTTTTGATTTTGACATTGGAAACTTATGTGAAATAGGTGCTAGAATTTGGATGGTCAAGTTGCTTTTTTGACATTTGTAATGAGGTTGAGATTGTTTTAGTTGTAACAAATCATTCTTTGTGGGAGATTCTCAAACTAATGTAAAAGTGGAAGGCAATACAGTTTTGGCCGTCTTGAACTCTTGGTATTCTAATTTATAGTGGCATGAACAGGGTTATTATTGTTAGGTGTGTGCAAAATAAACCGTAATTGTTAACTGGTATAATCGTTAAAGTTTAACAGTTTTGGCTAACCAATTGCTAAAAATGATAGTTAACCATTATGAAATTATTTAGATATAAATGAAGTTTGTGATTATAATTTTTTTATTTGATTTTTTTTTGAAAATTTTAATATAATATTTATCCGAGAGATAATTTTATTATTCTTAAAAGAATTAGTGAACATTTGAAAAAAAAAATTGTAATAAGTTAACACGTAATCGAACTGTTAAGTAGTGGTTATATGCTATAATGATTAACCATTTAAAAATTTAATGGTTAACCGTTTATTAATGGTTAGGTTATAGTTTAATAATTATTATAACGGTTAACTAACTGTTTATGCTAAATGATACGGTTAACTTACTATGAACACCTCTAATTATTGTACCCTCATGTTTACTGGTTTCAAAACTACCATGTTATGATCATTCTTACCTATATGCTATGAGTGAGGGTTGATCATCTGTTATGAACCCAAAAAATACTCATGTTATCTACCACCCAATAATAATAATAATGAAATCTTGAACTTGTCTATACAATGCAATAAAAGCTGCCCCCTACAAATCCCATGCTAGAATTAGAAAATATGAGCAATGGATCTTGTTCCAAATCATTAATTTCTTTTTTTTTTCATTTTGTTTTAACTCGTTAATCTCTTTTTCTATTTTTCTTGATTAACATTTGATAATTAAATTTATTTTGTATATAAAGGAATGAAAAGATGTATAAAAAGATTTTTTCAGGATTATTTTATTTTTGCATTTATGGTGGTGTTAATGTTTATATTCATAGTTTTTCTTAAACTATGTAAACATGTGAAATGATCTCATGATAGTATTTATTCATGACATTTATACGTATATTTATATGTTAATGCTTGGTATTATATGGTTTTGATGTGTTTGTGTCTGTGTTTTTTTTTTTTCATTTCATTTTATGTAAATATTATGTTATTTTTTGCGCGTTCAATCCAATCCACGTACAATAGTGATGAGAGCTTTTCCTGTTATCTTTGTAATAGCCATAGCAGCTCTTGCAACCAAGATTATGGTTTTCTTTCCGGGAAGCATACTTGAACAACTTCATTGGGCACTCCATGAACTTCAATTTTATTTGTTTGGACTAAGTCTAATTTTAGGCCTTTATTTTTATATGCTGCTGCTGTTTTCCCGACAAGTGTTTCGGTAAAAAAGCGGATGATATTCATCTTAGGAGATACGGGTTCAAATCACTTTGTCTACAAGGTGTATGTCCCATTGTCAAAAGGTTAAGAATAGGTGCTTCATAAAAAAATTTGGTCAAAGTAGGTGCCTCAGTTGATTCTAAAACAAGCAAAAAAACAAAATTTTAGGCACATATTTCAACCAAAAATAAAACTTTAAGCTTCTATTTCAGTCAAAAAATACTTTAAGCACCTATTACAAGAAGGTCTAAACATTTATTTTATAATTAAGCTTACTGAAAAAGTGACCATCCGTCGCTTTTCTCTATACAAATTTTACTTCTGCCTTCTTTAGGATTTTGAAAATTTATATTTTTCTCTTTTGAGGCTAGTTACATCTTTTTGACCTCTTTTTTTTTTTATACGTTTTTTTCGTCTTAATCGTCTGTCTTTCTTTTGTTTAAGGTTTTTTCGATGCTCCACTATGACCTTTTTATTGGTTTTTTCCATTTTTCACGGTCATGGCTCAAGTTTAATGCTCTTTTTGAGACAAGGATGATCGACGTTCCGTGATGGCTTAGTCTATGGTGGCCACCTTTCTCTGAGTTTTTTCGGATCGATTTTTTGTGTTGCTTGTTCCAACGATAGATTTTTTTGTCTTGATGTTGTTCTCGAGTTCGAAGACGCTCTTCGACTCCCCTCGATCAATTTGTACGTGATTTTTGGGCTTTGTTCCTCTTTTAGTTTCTCTCTCAAAGGACTAAAATACTTTTGGTATTTGTTCCAACGATTTAGCCCTCTTGTCATTTTTTTCTTTTTTGTTCCTTGGGACTCTATTTTCCTGTATGTGTTGGACACTTTTGGTCTTTGTTTGTAATATTTGTGTTGTGTTTGAATGAAATTCTCTTATGTACAAAAAAAATACTAAAATAGTGACCACTCATTAGGCTTTCAATTATATGGATAATAAAGTAATTTATTTCATTAAGATATAATTATATTCATAGATCATAAGCAGGATTGACGATATGGAAGAGCTAACTCGACATGCGCAAAGCTTATGACAGAGTTGAATGAAGCTTTGTTGAGGCAATGATGATTCATATGGGTTTCTCGTCTATTTGGGTGCAAACTATCGTGAACTAGTTTCATATTCCATTGTTCTAAATGGTGTCGTGGGACAAAGCTTGCAGCTTCATAGGGGATAATGCCAGGGCGATCTTCTAAGCCCATTCTTTTTTCTCATTTACTGCGAAGGCCTTTCAACTTCTATTTGAAAGGCTTTTACGGGGCATTCGGATTAATCGCCATGCTACTCTCATTACCCATTTGTTATTTGTCGATGACTGCCTAGTGTTTGGGGAGGCTACTACAAGAGGTGTGAATGCTCTTAAACAGGTCTTGGATACTTATGCAGCTTACTCGGGACAATTAATCAATTATGATAAGTTTATCTTAGACTCTCTACGATAGTGGGCCGAAACAAAAAAAAAAAACAACTTTAATGGAGCTCAAAGAAAAGGTCCATATGCATATGGGTAATTGGAGTCACCAAGCTCTCTCGGTCGAAGGAAGAGAAGTTCTGATCAAGTCCTCCTCCAATCGATCCACTTATGTTATGTCCTGCTTCCTGTTTCCTAGTACATTATGCAAAGAACTAGAAGCCCTAATGTCACGCTTTTGGTGGCAACACTTAGTCTCTAAAAGGGGATACACTGGTGTACTTGGAAGAAGTTGAGTCAATTGAAGGAAGATGAAGGTATGAGATTCTAGGATTTACCAAAATTCAACATTGCCTTACCAGCTAAACAAGACTGGTGATTAATTGAAAATCTAAATTCCCTCATTGTTAGACTATATATAGTTAAATACTATAGAGCCTCCAATTTTATGGATGCCCCCTTGGGATCTAATCCCTCCCTAATATGGAGAAGCATCTGGTGTGCTAAAGGACTTCTCAAATCTAGTCCGAGGTGGCATGTAGGATCGGGTTTATGTGTCTCCTTATGGGACGATTATTGGCTCCCAAGTAAACAACAACAGCTAGTTTCCTTACCCCTTCCAACAATCTGGTTAAGGTCAGTGATCTAATGCTCCCAAATTTTATTATATGGAGCCGAGACCTTATTGTTTCGATATTTTCTGAGGAGGAGGCTACTTTGATTCTTAGCATACCTTCACCTACGATTCTTATGACTGATAATCTGTTTAGCATGGTGAACATTCTGGTATTTACTCGGTTAGGAACGGTTACAAAATGCTTCAAGATCCAACCAACATTGGGGATAACAAAGCACGTGTGTTTAAACAGATTTGGGACCTCAAATACCCCTCCAAAATTTGTTATTGTTTTATGGAAATTTTCTAACAATTATGCTTCTACTCCACGAAGCCTATGCTCTAGGAGATTAATCCCATTGAAGATGTTAGTCACATTAACAGGGATTGTGTTCACGCTAAGCAAGTATGGGTTAGTCTCAACATATCCTGACCAATAGAAGTAGATACAATGGATTTTTAATGAATGACTATCTTGGCTATTTCATCACTGCAGCAACCACTTTAGTAAAGAAGACATTACTATTGTCATATGAAGCTTATGGTATCCACGAAACAAATTCATCCATGAAAATATTAATCAAAGTACCGAGGAAATATTCACATTTATCCGGGGTTTTGGCAGGGAGGTTAACAAATCTGTCTTTGTCTCTTCGGCACCCTCGGCCTTCGTCTCTATTGAGTGGGGAATATTTGAAAACCATGGGATCCGAATCGACGAGTATGGAAAATAACTAAAATCTTTACCTACAGGGATAAGAATTTTTAATGGAAATTTTCCGAATTAAAACCGCAAGTGTTGGGGACATGTAAAACCGTTCCCATCCCCATCCCTACCTCCACCCCCTCACTCGGTCAAAATCAACGTGGATGTTGTCTCCTCCTTAGGAAGTAGAAAGGCTTCCTCGGGTATCTTAATTCGTTATGATCAGGGTGATGTGATGGGCTCTTGTTCCTGGCTCCATTCTGTTGCATCTTCGGTTTTCCAAGCAGAAGCGACTGCCGCTCTCCATGGCCTTCATTTTGCTAAAGATGGGCTTCACTAGAGTAATTTTGGAAAGTGACTCCAAATCTATGATTGAAAAACTCCAATCTCAGTCAAACGACTACTCAGAAATTCGAAGTATAGTTTGGGACATCACCTGCTTATCAAAATGGTTCCAAAAGTGTCGATTCAGCTTCATCGCTCAAGATGGCAACCGAGCAGCTCATGCAATGGCAAAGGAAGGTCTCTCCAGTTCAGAAGACCTCTTTTGGGTCGAAGATGCTCCCTCAAGCACTATTTATATCTTTGAAGAACCCCTTTCTTCCTCCCCTGGCTTGAGCCCTAATGTCCGATTCAATAATGCTCAGGTGAATTGTCGTTTGTTTTTCTTTTACTGTTAGCTCTTTGTCTTGTCCATTTCTTGTCTTTTTGATTTCATGTTTGTTTTCCTTTTCTTAATCTTGTTTGTTTTGGACATTTGTACTCCTTCTTCGATGAATAAACACAAACGACATTTTAGTAAAAAAACAACAACAATACATTATGACCTCTAATTATAATGTTAATAAATTTTATTTTCGGGTCGGGTCAATAGTTCAAAATTTCAATAGATTAATCCTTTTTACTATTTAGTACTCGAGTATTTGTGTAATCAAGAGGTTTATTTACTTGTATCCTTCTTGTTAGAAGCCTAAAGTTTCACAATGCACAATAACTTAAGCATCAACACGTGACAAGTGGCTAGTTTCTATTAATTTGTTGGACTCTGATAACATAAAGTCACAATCACATAGTTCAAATAAGGGAAAATTACACAAGTGATCACCAAATAATTTCTGTTTTTTTTTATTATTTTGGTCACTAAATTAATTTGTTCGGCAAAAACGTCCTTAACGGTACATTTCTTTGTCATTTTAGTAATGATGTTGTGTATTTTTTATTTTCCACATCATTTTCTCTCTCTTTATTCATATCCATGTGTCATTTTTATTATTATTATTATTTTATTTGACAAATAAGGTGGTGGCGCGTGACACCATCTTATTAGTGAAGTAAATAAAATTAGAAAGTGTGATGGGGAGAAGAAAATGTAAAACTGGAAAGTTTTATTCCTTTTTTGGACTGTTTCATGAAGATAAATTGATGGATGAGATTGACAGTAAAAAATATGAAGATTATTACAGGAAAAAAAGACATAAAAATAATCTTAGTCATTTATTACCCTCATCCAATGGTTAAAAAAGTATAGAAATAATTGAGTTTTACATTGTGTAAGTAGATCATAACGCTATATATATATATATATATATGTAGCATAAAGTAAAAAATAACACCAATATTTGACCTTTTTGGTTACTTTAACTTCCATTCTTTTTTTTGTACATATTAACTTTTAACGTTTTATTTTTATTTAAAATTTATTATCGATGAATAAAAATCGTCAATGAACTAACGTCAAAACACTTCAATAACGTGGCGATGCTTGTGTTCCTCCCGAATAAGATAGATACAGACTTTCCCTCAAAGCAGTGGGTGCCCAAACCACATTTTGCACCCACACCAAAATCTTGTGTGCAAACGATACAAACCAAGAGCAACCTCCCATAAGCTCGTAGAGAAGTGGCAAGCAAAGAAGAGACTCTCCTAAGATTTAACACTTGGACCAATTTAAATATTCGAATTCAAATTTAAAATTTATTCATTATATCTTTAGTGACAAGCTATTCTGATATTTAATTTTATTATTAACTAAAAATATCTACTTTTATTAAATTATTTGTAAAAAAAATTAAAATTAAACAAAAATAAATGGATGTTAAATTTGAATATTGAACATCCAACTACATCTATTCAAAACAAATATCCAACTACATCCTAATCATAATAAAAAAATATAAATAGAATAGTAGATATCGAAAATTTTTTATGCAAGTCCACAATGACTAGTAAATCTAATAAAGTTTTTGAACATTCCGTATTTAATATCTATACAATCTAGAAAATTTCAAAATATTAAACACTTGTACATGTTTGATCCTACATTTTTTGTATATTATACCAACGATAATATCAATCGAGCTATACTCAATCAATTTACGTACACTTGCCATTACCATCTTGTTTGACGAGTATCAATGGATGTTGGACAGTTAAACAATTAAAGTAACATTACATAAACTTGTAATTATAATTGAAGATGGATCGAAAGGTGTTGGTCTGGAAATTTGAAATTTTGATATAGTTCAGGTAATTTTTGTCTTTACTACCGTTGATTTAATGTTCACTCTTAAAATTTTTATAATTTTATTTCTCTATATTTCTAATATATTTTTTTAAGAATTCACACTATTTACTATGAAATTTTGCGTACAAAAATCTTTTTTCTTTTTTCGGATCTTCTTCTTATGCCCCAACACTAAAAAATTAAATTATAAGCTCTGACCATAAATTTTAAATCCTAAACCATACACCTTAAAAGATACATACTACCCCTAATTCAGTAATCCTTAACCCTAAATTTTAACCTTAAATATTAACCCTAAACTATAAATATATATATTTTTATTATAAGACATAACAAGAGACACTGAAAAAGAGACATAAAATTTCTATTTAAATCTTGCACCCTTCTTGATTATAATTAAAATGGTAACTTAAAACTAAAGAGTAAAAAGCAGTAGACAAATAAATAGTTATATAAAGTAATTAAAGAAACAATAAATGAAGATAATACGCCTGCTTTGAATCTAATGGTAAAAGGAAAGAGAAAGAAGCTAGATTTTTTCGGGTAAACCATAGCTTGTTTTTAACACTTATAAATCTCCCCCAACTTAACAAACCAAACAAACTAAGTACCCTTTCTCTCTCTTTCTCAGCCCTACTCATAAATAGTTTGCATACCAAAAAAAAACCATATAATTCAAGAGATGTGAAGTGAACAAAAAGCTCAGCCACCACCTTCCCGTTTGTTCCATTAATAAGTGAAAAGAAACTTCAAAAATCTGTAATTCAGAAAAGAGGGTCTGCAATGAGTGTAGTTGATGATAATGGTGTTGCTGAATTCCCAGCTGATTTGAAAATTCTCATTGTTGATGATGACAAAACATGTCTCCTCGTACTGGAAAGAATTCTTCGGAAGTTATCATACAAAGGTATGTCTTTCTGTTGGTCTTCGATCTTGTTATTTGCGGTTTCATTACTCTTTGTGTTGGATTATTGTTTGATTTTTTTTTTCAATGATTAGTCATGATTTCATATAGATTGTTTTATATCTTTTATGTCCGTTTTGAGATTCGAGTATACGAGAATCATAATTTTTATGTAAGTGACATGGTGAATTTCAGTTACCAAGTGTCAGCATGCGAGTGAAGCCCTTGCTTTGCTTCGAAGAGACAAGAAGAGATTTGATGTTGTCATCTCTGATTTACATATGCCTGACATTGATGGACTCACGCTTATTGAGATCATTGCTTCGGAGATGGACTTGCCTGTCGTTAGTAAGTTACAAAATTCATGCAATTAGTTTTAATAACTCTATGATTTCTCTGCTTAATCTGTTTATATAGATATATATGTATGTATGTATTCGAATCGGCGTGTTTATGTTTACGCAGTGATGTCTTCGGATGAAAGACAAAGAGTTATTATGAATGGTGTAAACAAAGGAGCTTGTGATTATTTGGTGAAGCCAGTTCGCATTGAAGCTGTTAGTCTCATTTGGCAGCATGTGGTTCGCAAGAACAGACGTTCGTTTGAAGAATTTCAGCGGCCTGGCATTCGCACCATTAACACTAATGTTACCGACAGGTTAAGCCTGTTACAACTGTCTAACAATGCAGCCGCCGGTAATGGAATCGTCCCGAGAACGGATAAAAGAAGCCTGCAAGGCTCGAAACGGAGGAGCGAAGATGCATTCAATGATGGGGAATCCTCCGACGAAGTGACGACCAGGAAGAAGCCGAGGGTGGTTTGGACACAAGAGCTCCATGAGGTGTTTGTTGATTCTGTAAATCAACTTGGACATGGCAGTATGAACTATTCTAAGCCCTGTACTTAAAAATTTTCCTATAGAAAATGCTTTGTTTTGACATCTGATTATGTTATTGCAGATGATGTTCCTAAGAAAATTTTGGAGCGTATGCAAGCTATGAATGTCACTTATCTTACAAGAGCCAATGTTGCCAGTCATCTTCAGGTGCAATATATTAACAAATTGCAGATCTTATATGAACTGTTGACAAATCCCGTATAAAATACTCATACAGCAATTACATGTTGCAGAAATATCGCATGCATCTTCAGAAAGGAAGTGCACGATCGGCTCGTAACAGAAATCTCAATGCCTGCCAACGATTCCAAGGCACACCCGCTTCTTCATATCAACTTCCACAGCAAAATATTGCGAATGGACATGTTTTAAGTACAGTTCCAAATCATGTTGATACAGGGAGCAATATGTTCGACTCGAATATTGTTTCCGAATCAAGTCACTGTATCCAAACTGATGCCTCATTGTATGGTCTCTCCCAATCGAACTTGTTATACCAGAATGGTTTTCCTCCTAGTGATGGTGTTGCCATCTCAAATGAAGAAAACTTGCACAGTAATGCAGGGAGTGTCACAGAGCTCTCGAACCCATTTTCGGCTGCTGATGAGATGATCTATGAGCCCTCATTTTTGGTATGTCAACTTCTTCCATGCACCTTTTGAATAGGTTAGCTTAAAATACGAGTCACTAATTTATGATTACCAATCTGATCAAATAGTAGTTAAAAATGGGTACGTCTCCAATCCCTAAAACGGACTATGTAATGTATTTTATCCGCTGGTTTATGGTTACTGATTCGAAGTTTTTGATGTTATTTGCAGCAAGAGGAGGTTGCACTTGTTGGACTTCAATCTAACATGGGTGGATACCTCTCCTGCAGTTCTATTGCTTTGGTTTGACACAAAGTTAGATTAAAATGTTTTCTTTCAAAGATCCATTTTGTTGTTTCTTCAGCTTAACAAGAAGCTAGCTTAGCATAGGAATTGATTTTTTCGATTCGAACTTTTTATTGATTACCAATCTGATCAAATAGCACTTGTTCTTCTCTTTCTGCAATTTCTATATTCTTTTGGTATTATGGAACACTGTTTGGCATTTGGCATATCACATATCTTCTCATTATACTTTATACGGCAAACAAATAGATGAATAATTCAATATATGGAGTAATTTGGAACTGTCCCTCGTTTTATATCCCAATCCATTCCAAAGCTTCAGCAGTTCTGTTCTCTAAAGGTATAAAAAGATTATCGGGTCGAAGAAGTAGTTCCGGTTGCTGTTGCAGCCACAGGCACATGTATTGCATGGAATAGCAGAATCACTGAAAAACGCCGAGTATGAAACGCAACATCTTGGAACTGCCTGCTTGGCCTGTGCCATAAACCATTTACCAACTAGCATCTGCTGCTGTTTGTGAGGGTAAATCACCTGGATCAGGGAATTGTTTCGGGATAACTCTCACTGGAGAACCGCGTTCATAATCCGGATTCATAGTGCCATTGATCTTCCAATTCTGAGGTGGAACTAACTCTGTCCTATCAAGTCTGGTGACATTTTGTAAACTTGAATTTGGAAATATGATTTAGACTTGCTTGGATCCATTAAAGGTGGCAGAATCGTCCCATTTCGACATCAGAAGGGGATTCTACCTAGATTCGAATCCATTAGCCATTGTTATGAACTTATGATTGGAGACTGAAACCTGTGCCAAGTAATTATCATTCACATCATACACTATTATAAGATCACCTTCTTGCCTGGGCAAGAATTCTTCATTCACCCCCATTGTTAGAGTTCATATCTTAAATAATGCAGCAGCATACATGCATCACAAGATTCCCCGGTGAGAAACAACAAAAGAAAACCATCTCGTCAATGAATATTTTCATTGGATTACACATCAGTTTTTCACATTTCAATACATACTACAAATAGTTTCATTGGAGTTGTCAAAAATATTAATTCCAAGAGCAGCTGTTCAGTTCATGCGGTATCTTTGAAGGGTTTAAATTTGATACACAGGCTTTGTAAAATAAATTTTACACAGGCCTGCCTATTTCTATTATAAATCAAAATTAAACCTAAACCCTAAAAAACTAAACCCCAAAACCTAAACCTTAAACCTTGAATTCTAAACACTAACCTTAAATTCTAAACCCTACAACCCAAACCCCTAAACTTTAAATCCTGAACTAAGCCCCTAACCCCTAAAACTAAAAGGTCTGTGTAAACTAATTGTGTGTTGAAGTTTTTCTCATCTTTGAAAAAGACAATGATTCCCTGTTATTAACCATTAACATCTTTTGCTTCTTCTCTTAAAACATTAACATCTCTCAGCACCAACTAAATATTTTAAACTTGCTAAACAAGTTATGAGCAAAAAATACTTTAAACTTGCTATTATTAACCGACTTGAGTTCTTTTACGAGTCCTGTTCATGAATAACTTGTTTGATTTTGCCATCCAATTTAAGTACAAATAAAAATCTTCTACTATTTTTGGTGTCTTTATTTATGCCCCACACTAAAAATTAGGTTTAGGGTTTAAGATTTAAAGTTAGGATTTATGGTTAGGGTTTAAAGAATTTAGAGTATGATGTATTTTTTAGGATGTAAGAGTAGGGTTTAGGATTTAAAATTTATAGTTTGAACTTAGAATTTAATTCTTTAATATTTTTTAATGTTGGCAAAAAAAATTTGTCCTTAAAGTACATGAGCCTTGCTGCCCCAAAAAATATATATGGGTCTCTCTTTTTACTCGAAATTAGACATTATTTTTCAACCCCTAAGTTACTGTAACAGACATTTTCAATTTGATAATCGAATTTTGAATTGCTTCAATGTTATTATTAAACTTTGTGATTTGTTTTAATTTGACCACTGAGCTCTTAATAGATGTTAAGAAGATGACATGGCAGTTAATAAATTTTGTATAATAACACATTTAGTCCTCCACATTTGTACATCCAAACAATTTAGTCCTCATTCGAAAAATAATAATAAATTTAACCCAGTATTTGTTTAGAATTTGAATAAGAGTGGTTAATTAACCAAGGCGTCATTGGCTCCGAGATAGTATTTTAAACATGTTTAATTAATTCATGAATGAATGAATTCACTTGAGTTCCATATATAGTTCTTGAATAACATGTTTGCTTTAGCACATTCAATTGCCTACCCAAAAAAACATGAGCCTCGTTTTTTACTTGATTTACGCGATGCTAACGTTACTTTTTCGCATTTGTTCAAGCATTTATCAATGTAACGATCAAATGCAGAAGCATTCTAAGGGTGCATAACCAGACTGAGAGAACTTGATTGACACAATCGAAAATCAAACAAAGTTGCCTATGGTGATCTATCATGTCTTGTTAGAACGGCGACGTTTTGTTCGAAGCAAGAAGCCCGGAGCCATGAATGCTTCGGTTCGAACCAGTGGAGAATGCAGCATTGTGAATGATCTGTCACATTTACTCAATGAACATAAACAAGAAAATCTATCCTTAGTCCCACCAGTGAGAGCCCTTTGAGTCCTTCCAAAGGATTTTTTTGTGTGAAGCCCCACACCATTGTATTGTTGCCCACAAGAATCTAGTCTGCCCACTGTCTTGTATTCTGTTTTATTACATTGTCAATGGCTCCACTGAACTCCCATGGCTTGGCTGACCTGATTCCACATGAATATTGGATCCTTCCTCCTTTAGAAATTGAACCCGTTACAATTTTCACAACAAAAGAAGACCACAAGGAATATTTTATGGCACGTTTGTTGAAAAAAAATCGATATTTTTTGAGTTTTGAATGAGAAATTGATCCAAATGTTGTTAAGAAAAATGTAGAACCAATTGTAGGTTCGTTAATGTCCGAACCGGTCGAGTCATCTGTGGGCCTGAAGATATTTTAACCCAAATATTTTTTTTGCATATCTTTTCCAAATTATGTTTTGGAATTAAAAGAATGAATATTAAAAGGTTCCCTTAATTAAAACAGTCATTTTAAAAATTGCTCTTTAAAGGCTCATTGATTAAATGCTCAATTACGTCAAAAATTTTCAATAATTCACTATATGTGAAACTCTTATAAATAGCTTGTTAACCTACTAGGTTAAACACACAACTTAAAAATTATTTTCTTCTCCTCTAGTTTTCGGTGATAGACGAAGGCAAGTTATAATTCGTGATCTCTATAGTTGTGCAACTGTTGTTGATATCTATTTGTTGTATCCTACGAGACATACGACCAATGATCTCAAGCACCATAGGAGTGGCTGGAAATTTATCTTAATGAAACTTCGTAATTGTAGGCCTCAACTCATTCCCTACTAAATCGGTTTTTATGTCTACTACAAATTAACAATTTAATATTGTTATATTTGATTTGTTTTAGACAATTTGTATTGATTCTGTTCGATTCAATATTTTAATACAATATTTATACTTTATTCTCTTCTATAACAACACCGACTCAATGAGAGAAACAATAATGCAAGGCGTATCCCCACACGAGAGGAACTCGTAGCTTAGGCACTATCTCCTGTTTACACATCTATGGCAGCATATATTCAATAAATTCTGAGGCCGAAAACCCCCCATCAAATCAATGTGGCATTTCCTTTAGCGGAGTTTTTTCTTTCAAGTGGTCCTAATGCGAATGATCACCGTGGAGGGTAGAAAACATAGTTAGAGTTTAGGTTGGGGTGGCAAACAAATCTATTCATATTAATGCGTAAATCTGTCCCACTTAGCCAGTCTTCTTGCAGCTAAAGCAAACACCATTTATTAGAATCCGGGTAAAGATGAGCAGGCAGCTCAAGTTTAATGAAGCAAGAGATTTTGATTCCAGATTAGGCAGGGAAGCTTGTAATTGTTGGCAGTAGGGTCGGCGTTCGATCGAGTCGAGTAAAAAAATTTCGACTTTATTTGAGTCTAGAAGAGTTTTCGAATTTCTGTACAAATTTAATTATAATTATTTGTAATGTTATAGTACAAATTGATTCTAATTTAAACGTCTTTTTATATCCATATACAATACACTTAAAAATTAATCTACTAAGAAAACTAATGAAAACAGTATGTTTTCTCAGTATATTTTCATATATCGAATTAATTACAATGATAATCTTTTAAAGAAGTCAGTACAAGAGTTATACTAGAACTAGGAGTTCTAAGTATTTACAACTCTTATCTCTTAGAGTTAGGATAGGATTAATCTATTCTATTTACATTTAAGTTATAAACTTCAACTCTTACATAACTTACACTCCCCATCAAGCTGGTGAATATATATTGTATAAACTCAGCTTGGATATAAACTCATCGAAGACTTGTTTAGGTAGTGCTTTAGTAAGTAAGTCAGCTAGCTGCTCTTCAGTAGGAACATAAGACAGATCTGTTACTCCGCCATTCACTTTTTTAGAAATGAAATGTTTGTCTATTTCAACATGTTTAGTACGATCGTAATGGACTGAATTTCTGACAATCTGAATAGCAGATTGGTTATCACTTAAAACTTCAAATTTTCCTCCTTGTTCCATCTCTAATTCTTTCAATAATCTCAGCAACCACATTCCTTCACACAACCCTAGTGCTAGAACCATGTATTCTGCTTCTACACTGCTCCTAGACATCACTGTTTGCTTCTTGCTTCTCTAAGTTACAAGATTTCCCTACACAAATGTGCAGTAACCACTGATTAACTTTCTTTTAGTGAGTTCTCTTGCCCAACTAGAATTTGTGTAGACTTTAACAGACATGTTTTCTTTTTTAAAAGAACAAACCGTGACCTGGAGTTCTTTTTAAATACCTCAAAATCCTATCAATATTAGATATGCCATGTATTGACTAACAATGTTGACAGGATAAGCTATATCAGATCTGGTTAAGGACAAATATTGTAAAATCTATAATTGATTTTGATATAACAAATTGTTTAAGGACCAAATTGTAAAAGTAAATAAATTTTTAAGTACTCAAACTCTCACAAAATGACAAAGATTTGAACCTAAAATTGTTTCTAAGTTAAAAACTTTAAACCCCAAAAATTTTCTAAGTGTTTCATACTCAAATTAACCAATTACACCCATGCGTATCGATACGCTCCTTAGCGTTTCGATACGAGTTTTTACTACTAGAATTTTAATCGTAAAAATGTACCGATATTGTTGTCCTCGTATCGATACGGGCTTCATCTGGGTTTGTGTTCTTGGTTACGAGTATTGATACGACCTTTACCATATCAATACGGCCTTCACCGTATCGATACAGGGTGTTGAGATTTTCAAATCTTTGCATTTAATTTTGTTACCGTTGCCTTGTCAGTTATTGGAATCACCAAACTTTAAAAATTGGTTAACCTGTATCGATATGCCCCTTAGGCGAACCGATGCATTTTTCACTAGACTTTTTCCTCAAATTATAGTGAGCTAAAATCGTACTGATACGGCTATACCATATCGATACGCCTTTGCTTTTACACTATATCCGTTTTGATACGCTCTAAAGCGTATCGATACGCCTCTACACAACGACTCTTTCTTCTTTTGACAGGTACTGATACGGCTCTTCGTGTATCGATATAGTTTGTCACCAAATAACATTTATTGAGGGAAAAATGGTCTCCAACGGCTCTATTGATGACCTCAACCACCCAAACGGTTAAAAATCAATGAGATGGTATAAAATCAAGTCTCCAAAGCTGCAATAACAACTATTGAACATCCATTGAACAACTATCAAGAATTCAAGCAAAAATCCAACCCTTTGAGCTTTAGAGTCATATCTTGTACCCAACTTGTGTATTCTAAATTGTAATCCTTTGTTTCAAGTTTGGGGTTTGTGTGAATTTGTATTTGGGCAAACATATCACCTTTGAGAGAAATTTTTAGTTTGCTACCCACTTCTTGTAAAAGAGTGAACATTGATCAAGCTTTGGGTAGAAAGCTTTGATCGATTGTAACGGTTGCCTCCTTAGCCTGGAAAAGAGGAAGAATTCTTAGTGAATTGTGTTGAAATCCTTAGTGGGAAGCTAAGGTAGTAGATGTAGAGCTTGTTAGAAGCTTGAACCACTATAAATCTTTTGTCCATCATTTTTATCATTTTTCTTTGCTTCCCTTCAATTTTTTATTTGCCAATTCACCCCCTCTTGGCCTTTCGTCGTCGATTGATCATCCCAACGATTGGTATTAGAGCCTAACTCATTTTAGGGATTAACATCCACTTAAGATGATCGTAGTGGTAATTCAATCAACTGACATTCAAGCCATGTCATCTACTTCCGGCCAAAACTTGTACGAGTCATAATCGACCACCAAACTACCCTTCTTCAATGAGGACAACTATCTATATTGGAAGAATCGGATGAGGCTATTCATCAAATCCATCGATTACCTCATTTGGGATATAATTGAAGACGAGCCATCTATTTCGATGAAGCAAGAAGGAGATAGGCAAGTTCCCAAAACCAAGCAAGAAATGACCAATAAAGAAAGTAGGAAGTTGCAAGTAAATGACAAGGCCTTGCATATGCTCTTTCGTACACTTAGATCGGATGAGTACTCGAAGATGTCTTTGTGTACAAGTGCAAAAGAGGTGTGGGACAAGCTCGAGACCACCTATGAAGGAACAACGATGTAAAGGAGACCAAGATTGGACTCATCAACTTGACTTACGAGAACTTCAAGATGGAGTCTGATGAGAACGTCACCAAGATGTTTGATCATTTCTCCGTCATCGTTAATGGTCTCAAAGGCTTTGAAAAAATTATCCCCAAAGATAAGCTTGTTCGAAAGCTTATCTACTCTCTTTCCGAGTCATTGGATGGAAAGAGAATCGCAATCGTCAAGGCCAATGACCTTAAAACCTTGAAGCTTAATGCTCTTATGGGTTCTCTTTTTACTCGTGAGATCATGAAGCAAGGTAGAGAAGAAGAGAAGAAGGTAGAGAAAAAGAAAATCAAAATTGCTATCAAATCTTTTCTTGAGGAGAGCGATTCGAGTGAAGAGAAAGATGAAGAGATGCTATGCTGCCAAAAGGTTCACAAGGTTCATGAAGTCCAATAGAGGAAGAAAGTTGCATCGAAAAGGAGACTTCAAAAACAAGAACAATGAGGAGGAGAAGGACCAACTCATTTGTTTAGTGCAATAAGTTAGGGCACATAATAACCGAATGCCCCCAACTCAAAAGGAAGAGCTTTGAGAAGAAGAAGAAGAAGAAGAAGCTCAAGGCAAACGTTGCCACTTGGAGTGATGATGAATCTTCCGATAAAGAGGAGCAAGAAGTTGCCAACCTTTGCCTCATGGCTCTTGAAGAAGATCCTAAGGTAACCTCTAACTCATCCTATTTTGATTTATCATTTGATGAGCTTCAAGAAGTTTACAATGAGTTACAAGAGGTATATGACGAATTGGTTGAGAAGTATAAGGAATCCTTTTTGAAAAACAAGAAAACAATTTCAAATTTGAAAAATCAAAATGATTTCTTATCTAAAACCAATTCGGAACTTGAGAAGAAGGTTTTGGATTTACAAAAAAAAACCAAAAAAAATTGAAAAGAAAAACCTTGACTTGCAAAAACTTCTTTCCAAAGTTCATGATGATCACCAAAGGGAAGTTGGTGATCTCAAAGCTTCTCTAAACAAAGTTGGGAAACAAGGTTTTGAAAAATGAAGTTCTTCAAAACCCAACTATGTGAAGAGAAACTTCAATGGATACAAACAAAAAAGCTTCCCAATGCCCTCTAGAGGAAAGAGGATTAGAAGTGTTTGGGTTCCAAAAGAACTCATCACATCTAATGACACTAGTGCCATTGCTTCTTGGATTCCCAAAGGAACCAAGATTTTAAGATCTAATACTCATGGGCCTAAAATGATTTGGGTACCAAAAATCAAAACTTCATCTTTGTTTGTAGGGGGCATTACTACAAGGCCAAAACTACATGTGCAAACTCATGGTACCTTGATAGTGGATGGTCGAGACACATGACCGGTGACAAGAGTCGGTTCTTAGAACTAAAACCAAAGAGTGGAAGAGTAGTGACTTTCGGTGAAAACACTAAAGGTTACATTGAAGGAATTGGTTCCATTGGTAATCACCCTTCAATCCTTATAGATAATGTTTTATATGTCAACGGTCTAAAACATAACATTTTAAGCATAAGCCAACTTTGTGATAAAGGTTTCAATGTTCTTTTTGATTTAAATGGTTGCAAAATTTTAAACATTGAAACTAACAAAATTGTGCTTATTGGTCATCGCATAGGAAACATATACATGGTGCATTTAGATAACATTCATATTTCAAATGCATGTTTTGTTGCAAAAGATGAACATGACTCATGGTTATGACATAGAAAACTAGGGCATGCAAGCATGAGTGCTTTAGAAAAATTGATTTCAAATGATCTTGTAAGAGGTTTGCCTAAAATAAAGTTTTCTCTTGATAAAAATTGTGATGCTTGTGCAAAAAGAAAACATAAATGAGTTTCTTTTAAACCTATTAATGATGTTTCTACTAGTAGAGTTTTACAATAGATCCACATGGATCTTTTTGGCTCTATTAGGATTGTGAGCTTGGGTGGAAAATCATATGCATTTATTTTAATAGATGGTTACTCTAGATACACTTGGGTTCTATTCTTAAGTACCAAGGATGGGGCTTTAAAAAAATTCATCACGTTTTCAAAAATACTCAAATTGATGTTGGTCAATCTATTTCTCATATTATAGTTATGACATAGAAAACTAGGGCATGCAAGCATGAGTGCTTTATAAAAATTGATTTCAAATGATCTTGTAAGAGGTTTGCCTAAAATAAAGTTTTCTCTTGATAAAAATTGTGATGCTTGTGCAAAAGGAAAACATAAAAGAGTTTATTTTAAACCTATTAATGATGTTTCTACTAGTAGAGTTTTACAATAGATCCACATGGATCTTTTTGGCCCTATTAGGACTGTGAGCTTGGGTGGAAAATTATATGCATTTATTTTAATAGATGGTTACTCTAGATACACTTGGGGTTCTATTCTTAAGTACCAAGGATGAGGCTTTAGAAAAATTCATCACGTTTTCAAAAATTACTCAAATTGATGTTGGTCAATCTATTTCTCATATTATAAGTGACCATGGTACTGAATTTTAAAATTTAGGTTTTTAGGATTTTTGTAATTTGAATGGTTTAAGCCACAATTTTTCCGCTCCTCGCACTCTTCAACAAAATGGGGTTGTTGAGAGGAAAAATCGTACTTTAAAAGAAATAGCTAGAACCATACTTTGTGAAAATAATTTGCCAAAGTATTTTTGGGCTGAAGCCACTAATACCGCTTGCTACATTGTCAACCGAGTAATGATTAGGTCAATTTTACAGAAAACTCCTTATGAGATTTTAAAATCAAAAAATCCTAACTTTAGCTATTTTTATCATTTTGGATGTAAATATTTTGTTTTAAATAATGGAAAAGACAATTTAGGAAATTTTGATGCTAAAAGTGATGAAGCTATTTTCTTAGGGTATTCTTTAAACTTTAAAGTCTATCGTGTATTTAATAAAAGGACTTTGGTAGTTGAAGAGTCTATACATATAGTTTTTCATTATAACCTCCTTCCGAGTAAGGATTCTTGTGATGATGATGTAGGTATTTTTAAAGCAGTGATGGTGGGCAATTATCAAAGATAGATGAAGTTCCATCCAAAGAAGAAGAAGCACAAGATCCACCTCTAGAAGCATTGAAGGATATGACTCTAAATGAGAAAGAAGTGAGCTACCTAAGGGAGTTCAACTATGTCAAAGGTAGTGAGATTTTGGGTGATCCATCCAAAGGGGTAACCACTATACTTTCTCTTAAAAATACTTGTAATGTTGCGTTTATTTCATGCATTGAGCCTAAAAATATCAAAGAAGCATTAAAATATGATTATTGGATATTGCCTATGCAAGAAGAATTAAATCAATTTAAGAGGAGTCAAGTTTGAACATTAGTTGATAGGCCTAGTAATAAGTCTACCATAGGAACTAAATTGGGTTTTAGAAACAAACTAGACGAGAGTGGTAACATAGTAAGGAACAAGGTTAGACTTGTTGCTCAAGGTTACACTCAAGAAGAAGAAATCGATTTTGATGAAACCTATGCACCCGTAGCTAGAATGGAATCTATTATGATGCTTCTTGCATTTGCATGTTATCATGAATTCAAGCTTTTTCAAATAGATGTAAAAAGTGATTTTCTAAATGGTTTTATTAATGAAAAATTGTATGTAGAACAACCACCTGGTTTTGAAGATCCAAAATATTCAAACCATGTTTCTAAAATTTCAAAAGCTTTATATGGTTTGAAACAAGCTCCTAGAGCTTGGTATGAAAGGTTATCAAGTTTTTCAATTGAAAAATGTTTTCACAAAGGAAATGTGGATACTACACTCTTTATTAAAAGAAATGGTAAAGACATTTTAGTAGTTCAAATTTATGTTGATGATATAATTTTTTGTTCTACTAATGAATTGTTTTGCCAAGATTTTGCTAAGTTAATATAAGATGAGTTTGAAATGAGCATGATGTGGAGCTCTCATTCTTTTTAGGTCTCCAAATCAAACAAAAGAAGGATGTCATCTTCATCAATCAAGCTAAGTACATCAAGGACATGCTCAAGAAGTTTGGCTTGGAGAATGTGAAACCTCAAGCCACACCAATGAGCTCTTCTACAAAGCTTGACAAAGATAAAGGAGGTAAGTGTGTTGATTTAAAGCTTTATCACTCTATGATTGGATCTTTGCTTTATCTTATTGCAAGTATACCAAATATTATGTTTAGTGTTTGCTTGTGTTCCATATTTCAAGCTAGTCCTAGAGAATCACACCTTATAGCCGTTAAGAGAATCTTTAGATACCTTAGAGACACACCTTGTTTAGGCCTTTGGTATCCTAGAGATTCCTTCTTTGATTTGCATGCTTATTCGAATGCAGATTATGGAGGTTGTAAGATAGATGGAAAGAGTACCTTAGATACTTGTTAATTCCTAGGTAGTATGCTTATATCTTGGTTCTCTAAGAAACAAAATAGAGTAGCACTTTCTACCACTGAAGCGGAATACATATCGACCGGAAGTTGTTGTGCTTAAGTCATTTGGATGAAGAAAAAACTTTTAGATTATGGAATTGATATAGGTACCATCCCTCTTAAGTGCGACAACAATAGTGTCATTTGTCTCACTAAGAATTCCATCCAACATTTTAGAACCAAACACATAGAGATAAGACATCATTTCATTAGAGATCATGTCTTGAAAAATGATGTTGTTCTAGAATATGTAGAAACCTTGAACCAATTAGCGGATATATTTTCCAAACCTTTAGAAAAAGAGAGCTTTGGTCTCTTAGAAGAGAGTTAGGTTTAACTAGCCTTTCTTGAACCTTAGAGCATTTTAGTGTCAAAATTTTACTTGAATTTGGTTGATCTCATTGCTTATGTGTTTTTGCTCCTATATACATCCATGCTTGTTGCTAGGGGGAGTATCCATCTGTTTTAGATCATACATTATGTTCATATATTATTTGCATGTATTTTAATTCGAGTAAAATCGAATTTTTGAGCACCTTACAGTAAAAAAATGACATTTTTGGCTTAGAGGTACCGATACGGGGTAACGTGTATCGGTACGGGTATCTTGAGATTGTTTCGGTACAGTTTGACATGTATCGATACGGGATCACGTATTGAAATGGCTAACAACTATTTCAGTACAATGTTTCGATACGCAAAGGCAGTGTATCAATACGCATAGCTGCTAGAGAGTTAAATGGGCATTGAAAAAGAGTTTTTCAATTTAAATCAAACACCACTTTTCTCTCAAACCCTAGATACGGTTTTCACCTATAAAAACCTCTCAAATCTCTTTCTTTTTCACACATCTCTACAAATCTTTTGAGGGCTTTTGAGTTTCACATCAAACCCTACAAAAATCATCAAGTTTGGTGCATCATCATCTCCTCATTCATCCATAATCCTTTATTCAAGGTATAAACCTCTTTTCTTTATTCTTTTAATTCTGTTCTTATTTATATACTGTTTTTGTTTCAAATTTATATATTTAGCATGTATATAACATATTTTTTTAGATATTTTGTAAAAAAATTGAATTTGAATTTTTTTGTTCGAATATAAAATTATAGTATATTTTTTAACATTGATTTTCAAATTTTATTTTACCAAAAATCCTTTTTATACTTGTATATATTTTTAAACTATATTATATATTTTTTTAACAATGCCTTGATCATTGGATTGCTTGTTGGATATAATGAGTTGATTTATGCATACATTGTTTTTGGTTTGATTTTGATTTCAAATTACTACCATGGGTCCTAAGAAAAGATATGGCATCTAGTTTCAATCCTCCTAATCAAAATCCCGAGGTCAATATACCCAACCTCACCCATATTTTCCAAAATTATTTTAATGAGCCAAGACATCCAAATGCTATGGATCGTTTTAAGCATTATCAGGCTTTTAAAATCCTCCGTGAGCATACTGTTCCAATCCATTTCTTTTCTTTCGAAAGATTTCAATTTAAATATCTTGTGTTGATGAAACAATGGAAGTTTATGCAATTTTGAGCTTTACCCAGGATTTTATATTGAAACCTTATTTTGATTTTTTACTCAAATACACGGTGTATTTATAATGAAGATAGATCCGAAGTTGTTGCTATTGAATTTTATCTTATGGGTAAAAAGTTTCGAATTGATTCTTCAGTTTTAGCAAATTTTTGGGTTTTGAGGATGCGGGAATTGATAATGAGGATTCCTTGGGACATGTTCTTGGTGGTTTCGTGACCATGCTTGATGCTTAAGATCGCATCCTTCACCTTATGATCACTTGGTGGTTTCGGGTGGAAAATTCTCAACAATCCGACAAGTTGACGACTTTTGGATTCGTTGTTTCCGTGAGGGTAAGCGTCCAAACCTTGCTCAAATTATATTTGTGGAGATCGTCTTTCTTGTGTAAAATCGTCATACTTCTCTTGTATCTTCCTTCACATATGGCACCGCTTTGAGCTATCTATTTCATAAGATTGGAATTGATTGCTCTTATGATGATGCCAAACCTCTCACCGAAATAATCGATGGGTGTTCTCTCTACCGAGCCAAGTTCATATACTTTAATGAAGAATGGGTTTGACTTGTCGATCTACCTCAAGGCGTTCAATATGATCCGATGGCGGCTCCTCAAGCGGTTTCGATTCCTCAAGCTCTGGTAGCCCAACATTCTCTTGATGCTCTCATGGCCTATCTCAATGAGCAATTTACATCTTTGGGCACCAATATTGCATCTTTAGATACCACCATGACCTCTGGGTTTTTCGTGATTGACACTTGTTTCACATCCTTGGAGGAAAGAGTGACATCCATTGAAAACTATCAAAATTTGATAGATATCTCTCTTACTGCTTTTCATGGTGACTGGCGTCAATCTCCTGGAACCCATGCCAATGATGAAGATGATCCTTAGGCATCTTACATATCATATCACATCATATTATGATTAGTTTTTCAATGATATCTATGTTGATTCCTTTAATTCTTGGAGTACCTCTAATGTCTATATCTTGCTCTTTTTATATTCTATTGATTTTGATCTAACAAAAAAGGGAGAAGTAAAGAGCACTTAAATTTTTTAAGTTTTTCAAAACTATCATAACATAAGGGGGAGTATTTTTCAAAACTACTTAAAAATTTACTTTAGTTTTGTTTTATCAAAAAGGGGAGATTGTAAAACCTATAATTGATTTTGATATAACAAATTGTTTAACTACTAAATTGTAAAAGTAAATAAATTTTTAAGTACTCAAACTCTCACAAAAATGACAAAGATTTGAACCTAAAATTGTTTCTAAGTCAAAAACTTAAAACACCAAATATTTTCTAAACTTAAAACACCAAATATTTTCTAAGTGTTTCATACTCACATTAACCAATTATGCCCAAATGTATCGATACGCTCCTTAGCGTTTCGATACAAGTTTTTACTACTGGAATTTTAATCGTAAAAACGTACCGATATAGTTGTCCCCTATCGATACGGGCTTCATCTGGGTTTGTGTTCTTGGTTATGAGTATCGATACGGGGTGTTGAGATTTTCAAATCTTTGCATTTAATTTTGGTACTATTGTCTTGTCAGATACTGGAATCGCCAAACTTTGAAAATTGGTTAACCCGTATAGATACGCCCCTTAGGCGTACCGGTGCATTTTTCACTAGACTTTTTCTTCAGATTCCAATGAGCTAAAACCGTACAGATACGGCTATACCGTATCAATACGCCCATACTTTTACACTATATATGTTTTGATACGCTCTAAAGCGTATCGATACGCCTTTGCACAACGACTCTTTCTTCTTTTGATAGGTACCGATACGGCTCTTCGTGTATCGATACGATTGGTCACCAAACAACATTTCTTGCGGGATAAATGGTCTCCAACAGCCCTATTGATGACATCAACCATCCAAACGAATAGAAATCAATGAGAGGGTATAAAATCAAGTATCCAAAGCTGCAACAACAACTATTGAATATCCATTGAACAACTATCAAGCATTCAAGCAAAAATCCAACCCTTTGAGCTTTTAGAGTCATATCTTGTACCTAACTTGTGTATTCTAAATTGTAATCCTTTGTTTCAAGTTTGGGGTTTATGTGAATTTTTATTTGGGAAAACATATCACCTTTGAGAGGAATTTTTAGTTTGCTACTCACTTCTTGTAAAAGAGTGAACCTTGATCAAGCTTTAGGTAGAAAGCCTTGATCGATTGTAACGGTTGCCTCCTTAGCCTAGAAAAGATGAAGAATTCTTAGTGAATTGTGTTGAAATCCTTAGTGAGAAGCTAAGTTAGTGGATGTAGGGCTTGTTAGAAGCTTTAACCACTATAAATATCTTGTCTATCATTTTATCTTTTTGCTTTACTTCCCTTCAATTTTTTATTTGCCAATTCACCCTTTTTTGGCCTTTCATTGTCGATTGATTATCCCAACAAATATATCACATTCCCTACCAACCTTTGATAATTTTCTTTGTTTACTTAGCACCTATCTATCCCTTGTTAAACTTCAAGCTAGTTTCTATAGGTGTGTTTGTTGGTTTACAGCCCAGCATACCAGCTTCAGATAATAAATCTAGTATATACTCTCTTTGATTTATCGCAAGCCCCTTCCTAGATCTTGCAACCTCCATACCAGGAAATACTTAAGTTTTCCCAAGTCCTTTGTTTCGAATTCATTCAATAAACTTTTCAACCTTTTTATCTCACTGTAATCATCTCCAGTAATCATCATGTCATCAACATACAGAATTAAAATAACTATTTTCTGTTTAGAAGTTACCTTAATGAAAAGTGTATGATTTGCTTGGCATTGTTTGTAACCATCTTGGATGATGACCTTAGTGAACCAATCAAACCAGGCTCTTGGTGACTGTTTCAACCCATAAAGTGATTTGTCAAGTTTGCACACCTTCTGAGCTTTCGAATCACCCTCCAATCCAAAAGGCATTTTCATATAAACCTCTTTTTCTAACTGACCATTCAAGAATGCATTTTTTATATCTAATTGGTAAAGATCCCAATCTTTATTCACTACTAAGCTGAGTATGACTCAAACAGTATTGAGCTTAGCCGCGGGTGTAAATGTCTCCTTTAATCTATCATATATGTTTGAGTGAAACCCTTAGCTACAAGCCTTGCTTTGTACCTTTGGATGTGGCCATCAGAGTTATATTTAATAGCAAACACCCATTTACAACCAACGAGTCTTTTTCCTTGAGGCAAATTTGTTACAGTCCAAGTATCATTCTTTTTCAGTGCCTCAATCTCTTCTTTTACTGCCTTCCTCCATCTAGAATCTTGTAAGGCTTCCTCAATAGTTGCTGGAATTTTCTGGCTATCTAAAATGACTGTGAAAACTTTAAATGAGGGTATTAGATGTCCATAAGCAACAAATCTCTCTATTGGGTGTTTAGTACATTGCCCCACACCCTTTCTCTTACCAATGGGCAGATCATCAACATCTAAAGGACGTACATAACCTTTTGAAGTACATGGGCTCTGTTCTAACTCTCGGCAAGTGTTAGACTGCAAAATAACCTCAGAAATAATTTTTTTTTCTTCTTGTATAAATACTGAGATTTTTTTCTAAGAGTTTGTGTATTTAGAGAAGAGTTTTAAGGGGCTGCAGGAGATGTAACAGATGACGGAATGCAAAGACTTATGGGAGTTTTAGGTTCGGGTGATGGCAGGTTATTAGGAGGAGTTATAGGAAAAGTATGTAAAAGTGTAGTGGAAGATATAAAGGGTGAAAGCTGATTATAACTTGAAGAGTTTTAGGGCAGTATGAAAAGAAGTGCTTTTTATACTTTCTTGTTCCGTAAAGGCACTGAATCCACCAAATATTTTAAACATTTTTTGCAACTCCTCAATTTGTTGTTTGGTAAAACTGCTAACACCACCAACGGTTGCCAAATTTGACTGAAAATCTCGAGAGCCCATTTCTTGAGAAGGCTTCCAATATACTGGTTTGTCATGGAGCTTGCAACACTTCTCTCAATAATGGCCAACCTTCTTACAATAATCACACCATGGCTTCCCTTTTATGCTATTGCTGGAAGGGAAAGATTGAGTGATAAGGGTAAATCTATCATGTGAAGGAGGACCAGAAAACATCAGAGTTTTCTTACTTTCTCCCCTTCTTACTACAGAAAATTTTCTCTAATAAATGGAAGAGATATGCTCTCAAGGATTCTGCCCTGCCCTGCATCTAATTTTTTATTCAGTCCATTAAGAAACTAAAAAATCTTTCTTTGAGCAGTAATCTTCTTGTATAAGGTTGTATCATTTGGAGTCTCCTAATTATTTGCTTCATACAAATATATTTGCTGCCACAAAGTAGTCAGAGTATTATAGTAAAAAGTAACACTCATGTTGTCCTATTTAAGATTTGATGCTTGACTCTCAATGCCAAAAGTTCTAAAACATTATCAGTGCTAGAATATGTTTCCTGGACAGCACGCCAAGTTTCAAATGTTGAGTTATATAGAAGAAATTTTTTTCTCACTATAGGAGACATAGAGTTCAGTAGTCAAGACATTACTTTTTCATTCTCTTGCATCTATTTGGCATACCCTAGATCCTTGGCATCAAGTTTTTTAGCCTCTCCCAAGATATAACCTAATTTACCTCGTTTAATAATAAAAAAATTTACTGACTGTGACCATTTCAGGTAGTTATTGCCAATCAGTCTATGACACGTAACGATTGAACCAGAAGATTCAGAAAAATCATCAGAACCATTAATAGGTTCTACCAAAGAATCAATTTCGAAAGAAGGAGTAGTGGCTATCGACTAGGGTTTAGGAATCGAAACCTAATCTGATACCATGAGGAAACTGGTGAAAACAATATGTTTTCTTAGTATATTTTCATATACCGAATTAATTATAATGATAGTCTTTTAAAGACTTCAGTACAAGAGTTATACTACAACTAGGAGTTCTAAGTATTTACAACTCTAATCTCTTATCTCTTAGAGTTAGGATAGGATTAGTCTAATCTATTTACATTTAAGTTATAGACTCCAACTCTTACATAACTTACATCTACTAATTACTAAAAAATTTGAGTTATTCGAATTTTCATTTTACAACTCAAACCTTATTTAATTTTTTCCCGAGTCAAGTTTATGAAATTATAAGTCAAGTTAAAACGAGTCAAAGTTTTTTGTGTCAAATTAAATAAAACAAAATCATTTTTTAGTTGAATTTTGTTCATAGTGGAAGAAGGTGGTGAACCAATGATTGTTGTTGGTCCCCGCCTTTAGCCCATTTGCTATTTCTAGCTGTAAAGGATCTCAGGGCATTGGACGCTCATTTTACATCTATCTTTTTTTATTCCTTTTTTGTGGTCTTTTTTCCCTCACATGCCACAGTCGACGTATCAATGGTTTTAGAACCAGAAACCAAACATGTCTCTCTGCTTTTGACCCTTTCTGTCGAAAGAATACAACCCTTTTATCAATTATCAGACCCAGTTTATTCCGTCCTCTTTTACGTAACCAGCAAAACTTGATACGATCTTAACTACAAAGATTTTTAATCCTACCAGGCAATGGCTGCCATGGAAATCAGTGTTGACACTGGAAAACAGAAATGATGTGCTTATGTGCACATGGAATAAGAGATACTAAGTTTGGAGGTTTCTTAGACCAGCTAATGTCAATAAATAGTTTTGCTGCAGATACATCCACACACTATTTATGATGCTTGGAATCTTGGATAACGCCCAACTCTCGGAACGAAATGGAGATAAGTAGAAGTTGGAGCTTTCTTTTTTATGGTAAAAACCCAAATTTTCACGCAGTTAACATGGCAAATTTAAGCTCAGAGAACCTATCGATGTCGGCGGCTTTCTGGGTCCGGCTTGAGCTCGACACACATTCCATTCTAATGCCTAGTAAGATGTATTCTTTCCCAGGAATGCAAAAGTTCACATTTATGAACAGGGTGCCATTTTAGTCCCAAAAAATGCACATCACACTAATAGCCAGCAAGCAAATTTTCATTTTTACCTACATGAATAACCTACTCTAAGGACGAGGGCACCCCCAAAAAAAGTTAATCCACATCCACGTCATTTCTTTCTTTTTTTACAGGCATGCATAAAAACAATAGGTTTCAACGGCGGTTTCTCCTTCCAGAATCATATAACCTCACCAAATGATTAAAACCAACGGGATTAAGTAATGATTAGAATAATTAATTTAATTAATTAAATCATAGATACAGCCAAGTCAAGTTAAGCTACAAAATTAAGATTGAAGGGGTAAGGATCAGAATCATGGGGTTGTAAACAAACCGTAAGAACAGTTTGATTCTACAGATAACGAAACCAGCTGGCCACGTGTGAAGGCAGGGCAAAAGAGATGGGTTCCACATTCCTACTTTGGACATTTCCTACGCAACAATAACAAATAGTGAGTTCAGGGTTTAACGATAGAGTTTAGAGAATTAAAAGTAAAATGTATTTTTTAGGGCGTAAAGTTTAGAGTCTAAAATGTAAAAATTAGGATTAAGATTTAAAATTTAATTTTAAGTATTTTTTAGTGAAAGATATATATAACGAGACATGATTAAGAGGCAGAGAGGATTCTTGTTCCCTCTTCCCATGGCACCATGTTTAAGATAATGAGCTTCTCGTTTAATCAAACTTATTTGCTGGATAATTGCATAAAAATCACTTTATTTGGAGGTCTTAAAAACAATAAAAATACAAGAATCCGACGCTAAAGGGAGAGTATGTGATTTGGCACAAAGGAACAGTGGGGGCAGGTTGGTAGCTCACAAGGCTTCCGCCGCTGCCACCAAAATGAAAAATCCTACACATGCCAATCCGGTCACCATTGGAAAACAACAACCAACCGGATATTGAAAACTAATCGAAATCCCCCCTTTTTTCCACTTTATTCGTCACCTACAATAATATAAATTCGGCTGGTTTCATTTCTGGAAATTTCGTCTCTTTCAGCGAAAGGGAACTCAAAGGAAACAAAGATTGCTTGATGGAAAAGTGCAGAGTCCGTGTTAAAAGACTATTACCAAGCACAAAAGGGATAAACTTTGATTCTGTTTGGACCTAGAAAGCAACTAAAACTCTAAAACTACACAACTCCATGAGAAAATGCTCCTTATGCAGTCTGTAATAAGTTGAATGTCTAATCTCTTTTTTTCCTTGTTTTTTGGTTTTAATGAGATACGGGAGCAGGGAAAATAGAATACAAAATTGAGTTAATAATAAAGGTCAATCAATCATCATAGTGGGGAAGACGCAAAAATAATGTAGACGAAATGACAATTGAAAAAGTAGGGGATTTACCGGCGACTAAACTCAGCTACGGCTTCAATGTGGGTGGCGGTACAAGTCATAGGGTGCCCATAATGCGTCGAGCGGACACGGCTTTTTGGAATCCAGCCTCAGCCATGGCTTGCCGCTACCGGACCAATGCAAGAGGCTAACGGGGCCCGGATGCAAGTCTCGGCAACTTCCCCTCACATTGTCTCCACCCAAACCGTGTTGGTTCCATCGATGTCCAATGGGTGCCACGCGGCCGGCAAAAACCAGCAAGAACGGAGGCAAGGAACCGAGCTCGTAGATCCGGTCACTTTTCTGGATCTCCATCCACCTTTCGATCCGCTTTGTGAACCCGACCCGTCTCCATTTCGCCAGATCTATCACCATCACTCCCGTGTTAAAGTAGCATGGTTTCCTTCCCCTGAAAGTCGCGGAAAACCGATCGTCCGACCAGAAACTGTTTGTGAAATATTTTGTGAAGTTGGCATGGCAATATTCCGGTGCTCCGATTGTTCGTGAACCCAGATTGGTACTCCACAGCTTAGAGATATCGTCAACGACGACGAGATCGGAGTCCAGATAAATCACTCTCCGTACGCACGGCTCTAGCAGATCCGCTAAATAATTCCTAGCGTAATTTAACGGCTGTTCAAGCGCTTGCCTGACCGAAGACGATATCAAGTTCCGTACAATCTCGGGATCGAAATAATAGACCTTGAACTTCAATTGAGGGAAAGTGGATCGAACTAGGGTTTCCAAATCGGTCTCCGAGACGAGGAAATGGAAGAAAATATTCTCCGGACACAATGAATGCTGGAGAATGGAGTGAACAGCGGCGATTGACCCACGGAGGTACTGCACATCAAGGGTTATAGCCACGTGCACCAAAGAAGGATCACAGATGCCGGTGGTTTTGGGGTCGGCGAAGCCACATTCGTCGGCATTGCGTAATTCGGAAGCCTTCCGAAAAGTGAACCGATCGTCCAGTGAGTCCGGTGATGAAGAGACCTGAAATGACGGCAACCGGAGGTAACCGTCGAGGCGAGAGGATCTAATGGCTTCAGCTGGAGGAAAAGACTGGAGTGAAGGAGAGAGAACAATCATCACCATTGCAGCTGAAAAGAACCCAGAGAATTGTATAACCCAAAGCATCTTAATACAATAAATCCCTCTCCTCTACCCTTTTTCCAGATTCGAAATAACACCAATCACCTAAGTTTATAGAGAGGGGCGATCGGAAACACGATTGGATTCCTTTCAGTTCCGCCTGAGCTCAAAAAAAGGGGCAGACTGAAAAAAATAAATGAAGAAGCTATTCTCGGGCTGTGTCAAAACGGATATTGCCGCGGGAACGAAGCGACCTACGTTAGAAAAGATATACTATATGCCAAAGAAAGAATCGCCGGAAAATAAACCGGAGCGAAGAACAAGAGGGCCCGGAGCCACCGTCTGAACCCTCTCACTCCCTTCGCTTTTCCGCCTTCTTTCTCGATGAGAGAGGCTGATGGGATAGCTCAATAGAGAGAGAGAAGAGGCAGAGGGATAGAGATGTTTTTAATTTTGCCTTTAACTTTGCGTTTTCGTCTTACCATAGAAATCCACGAGCAAATTTTGAAGGTATATTAATAACAAATATTCAAAAATTCCCTTCATATATTGAAAGATAAAGAGTAATATTAACCGGCGATGATTCGAAGAAGGAAAGCATCTCTTCAACTACAATGACGAATGTATCCCCAACTTCTCCACTTACATTTTGTACACTTGGATA
Source organism: Hibiscus mutabilis (assembly GCA_019671005.1). Classification (NCBI taxonomy): domain Eukaryota; kingdom Viridiplantae; phylum Streptophyta; class Magnoliopsida; order Malvales; family Malvaceae; genus Hibiscus; species Hibiscus mutabilis. The sequence continues at coordinate 10,220,152 of CM033717.1, read as the reverse complement.
GTTATACACGTCACTCGTCCCCTTTTCTGTAGCTCGTTTTGTTTTGTATATTTTATTTTATTTTGGTTTGATAGTAAAATAAATGTTCAAACTATTTTTTACGGTAATGTGTAGAGGTGATAATAAGTTTGACCGGCTCGCGAACTATTCGAATTTGGTATGGTTAAAGTTCGGCTCGAGAACTTAACAAGTCGAGCCGAATTTACCCAAATTCGTGAACATATTCGAAATAATTATATATATGCACTAAAAATGATATGTTTAGCAAAAGAAAAATAATAAAATAAATTAGAAAATTTTCACTAAAAACAAATTAACTAAAATAAATTAAGCATTTTCCTTAGTTAGTTTTTGTTTGATTTTGTATTTTCTTTAATTATGTGTTTGTATTGTAAGAATATTTATTGGTTATTTGAATTAATCTAATTTCTGACACTATTTTTCTCTTTTAGGTTTAAGGATTAGGGGTTTAGTTTAGGGTTTAGAGTTTAGGGGTTTGGGTTGTAAGGTTTAGAATTTAAGGTTAGTGTTTAAAATTTAGGGTTTAGGGTTTATTTTTTAAGGTTTATGTTTAATTTTAATTTATAATAGAAATAGGCATGTTTGTGTTAAATTTATTTTATACAAATCTGTGTATCAAATTTAAATCCTATTTTAACAAAAATAAATTATACATCTAACGCCAAAAAAAAGTATTTGTTAGTATTTATTTTGTACTTAAACCTTATTTTACAAAGTCAAAGCCTATTGTGTCTTGTCATGGTTCGACCCTATGCTTTTTTTACCCTAAATGTATTTTGTGGCTTAACTAAAATATAAATTAGTACATTTTTTTTATTTAAGTGACTAAAAAAATTTTGTGATCAAAGTAGATAATATTTTATTATATAACCATTTTTCAGGTGGCATGTTAAAATTTTGTTCATTCATTGATGAATTTTCCAAATTTTGCAATTAATTTTCCCCACAACTCGTAATTATATGCGAAATCAAAGTGTTTTTGAATTAATATTTTAGAGGTTTAGTCTTGATTTCAATCAAAGTGTTTTGTATACATTTCCGGGACTTACGATTTTTGATTTCACAAAAATGAGAATAGGGAGGCATGGATCGAAATTAATGCACCAAAATAGATAATTTTTTTTAAATCAAAGTGTTTGATACTTATGATTGTTCGATTTCATAAAAGTAAATCAATTTTTAAAAATTTTCTTTTATTATTCTACTTATTTCTTTAGAATATCAAAGGGGTGGAAGAAAGAATATGAACATATGTCACGTGTCACAGATTCATTCGGCAAGTTTTCTAATGGGCAAACTTAAATGAAAAATATATAATATTTAAAAGTTTAAGGACTAATTTAAAATTAGATCCTAATTTAATGATAATATGAAACGTACAAAAATATAAAGATGATAATGGAGAGATATGTGATATAATTAACCACTGTTTAAAAACTAAATGGAATTAATAAAATACATAATGTAAATTTCTTAATTATTCATTCTCGCGTATGTTAAATCTCCTATCGCATTTATTAAATTAAAACGTTTCACATGTAATAAATGCTAGTGATACGAATTAAAGAAGTTGCCCTACTAGTATAGGGTTGATTATTCTCCTTAAATCCCAATTCGAATGATGTTATTTGGGATAAACAAATACTATCTTATAATTATTTTTTGACTATTTAAAAAAAATCTTGGTGTTCTATAGCCAAAAATAAGAATAAAAGTAAAAATCTTTAAAAACTAACATACGACACAATCTTTCTCATAGATGTAGAGTAAGAGTAAAGATTTAATCGAAAAGATAATATAAAAACAATAAATCTATTTAAATTTATATTAATTTTTTTAGAAATAGTATAAATTACATAAAACTTTTATTTTGAAAACTATGCAACCATAGTAAGATATGTGTCATTTACGAGCTAAAAATGTCAACATCATTATAAATTATTTTTATCTACCCATTTTTAAATGCTCAAATTACTATAAGAATTACATATTTAAGACAATTAACTATAATTGTTCTAGCGTTGTAAAATGAGCAAATTAAGTTAAGAGGGATCGTCTCCTAATAAATAATATAAATTTTCTAATTTTTTAGTGCCTTTATTTATGTTCAACATTAAAGAAAATTAAGTTTAGTGTTAGAATTTTATGATTAGAGTACTTTATAATTTTAGGGTTTATAATTTAAAATTTAAAATTAAAAATTAAAATTTAATTTTTTTAATGTTGAAATATAAAAATACTAAAATGGGATAAATAATTTTTATTCCCCAATAAGCATATGTAGTACAGAAATTGTTACTCCTCCTTAGTTAGCCATGATGTAGTTATTGCCATGGCGCATGTACCCATAGATTATCTGATAATTTATCAAAATTTCCTCCAAATGGAAATTGTTGTGACTTTTATATTTTAATTTGATATTTTATTAGTTGCACATTAAAAAAGTTTGGAACATTTTTATTGACAATACCGTAAAATTAACTATTCTTTGTCCTTTTGTCGCACATTTAACATGTAAGATCTAAAGTTAAAAGAAACAAAAATACACGAAAATCGATGCGGTGAAAAAGGCAGGGCTGAAGCAGGAAAATCGAGTGAGCTCTGACTTCTCCCGTCAGGAGAAGCACAAGAGAGGGGCCCCATTTCCAGTCCATTATCACCACTAGATTATTGCCACGTTGGTTGCAGTGTACACAATACGTCCACGTCAAGGGTACACCGGTGGGCTTCGGGGAGGCACCGGGTACGGCGCTGCTCGCGACAGCTGTGCCTCTCGTGGCAACCAGCGCAACTTAGCATGATTTCACAATGCTTTGTAAAGCGTGTTCCTCGGTGAGCACATCGGCAGTCCGTACATCTTCAGAAGTCTCTGGTTTCTCCAGCCTGGAGTCCACTTTAGCTTCACCAGAGAAAATAATTGTATGCAGATTCAGATATCAGCTATTCGGATTTTTAACATATGGATTCGTTTCACTGGTGCGGACCATCTTTGGAACGAGGGTAAACTACTTAAATAACCTATTAATTATGAGGTTGATTTCAATTTGATTATTATATTTTTAATTATAGTAATAGGACCATTTAATTATATAAATAGTTTTAATATAATTATTTTTCGTTAAAACTTAATGGAAGGAATAAAGTGGTAGTTTTAAAAAAATTATATAATTACACATTTAATCTTTATTATTTATACATCTTATCAATTTGGTTATAATTTAAATTTAATAAAATAAATTAAAAATTTATTTAGGTGGTGATACGTGATAACACCTTATTAGAAAAATTGATTATTTATATTTAATATAATAAATTTATTTTTTTCCTCTAATCAGGTGGTGACATGTGTCATCTGATTAGATAAGAAAAATAAAATTAAAAAATTGGCCTAAGCGGGAATCGAACATACGTAAGGAAAATAAATTGACTCTTATCTTGTTTAATCAAATGATTCTTATCCTATTCACCGCCAGGGTGGTTTAAAGATTTAAGAAGCCATGTGCAATTTAATAAAATTGGGCCCTCAATTTATAATAATTTTTTATCAAATAAAGTTTCATTAATAAAAAATGTTGAATTACACACTTAAGAAACATAAAAATGACTTACAAACATTTAAAAGTCTAACATTTTCACTTAAAAAATAATGTTATTCTTGTATATTTTGAAGCAAAATAATGTTTTTGAAAAGATTGTCCTCAAAACAATTCTATTTAGTCTTTCTTGTGACATAGTTGTCTGTGAGTATAAGTTCACAAACTTCAATTTTGAAAAAAAATCATTCCGTAGAAGCAAGGATTAGTTAATAAAACTATATGTGCAATTATCGCATTTGATAAACAATTAAAACATTTTAAAAACTTTAATAAATTCATTGCTCATATTTTTTTCCTTGGATAAAAGCTCTCTAAGTAATTCAAACTCAACAAATAACTCATTTACATCAACATCAGATAATACATATTTTCTAAGAGCATTTTCAAAATTATTGCAATAAAATTTGAGTTTAACGTCATCCAATAAATGTAATTTATCATAATAAAACAAGAAGCCATCAAATAATGTAATCTTATTTGAAAAATTTTCACTACCAATCAAAAAATATAAAATTACAAACCGAAAATTGAAAGTGTATTTTAAGTAAAATTGCACGCACACGCATGCACACAAACATTTTAGAAAATGAAAAATTAAGGGAACCATCTTATTAATATTCCAATTGACACCATATATACTGACATACATTTTATGCACCTTATTAATTTCTTAAAATACTTATTTTTTAAATCAAGATTTGCTGATAATTTTTTAAAAAAATAATTATATATAACAATTTATTTCGAGCTCTCTTTTTTTTAGAAGCCATGTGCATTTGTACATCTCGCACGTACCCAAAATCACCCTATTCACCGCGCATTTAAGAAAAATGTCAAATTGACTCTTTATCTTATTAGCAACGAGCACTTCATAGTAAAAGAACCATTGTTTATTTACTCGAGATTTAGCTGTGTGGTTGATAACAACGTAGCGTCATTGATTTGGAAACAAGAAGTCGATGAGCGAGGGAGGGTGCGGAGCTTTTTATGACAATCATAATAGCATCGGTCGGCTTCATTGTCACCCCGCAAAAATGTCTTTTATATTCATCGTAGTTTCAACCGAATCACGTTACCGTTAGCCATAAACTATGTAGCATGTTGGATTAGAGGAAGCAGTCATTTATTGTTACTGAAAGAAATTTTGGCGGGTATCAATATCGACCAAAAATGTTATAAAATTTAAAATATTATTATTAATTTAAAATATTATATTTTTTGATAATAAGTCGGTGATCTCATGGCAAGTATCGATACTTAACCACCATCATATAATATAAAAAAGTTATAACATTTTATGTTGATGGATAATATTTTAAGTTCCGTATTTTATAATATTTCAATTTATATCGTGCCGTACCATGCTGCACCCAAAATTCACCCAAAGGAAATACACCATAAGAAATAAGAGTTGGGTCAGGTCAGGGTCTGTGTAATTTAATTTTCTTATTTTACGAGGCAGGGTGGCATGACCAATTACAGAAATGGTGAGTAATGAGAAACGCCTGCAGCCTAAAAGAAAATGTAATACTGATGGTGGCATGCATGCACTGAGGTTTTTGATCTGAAAGCATTACATAATGCCAACGATGAACTTTATGAAACCTCAATAAATTGAGGGTTCCACATCGAGGCTGGAGTCGGGACTCAGCCATGCATGCACTTCTATAGGAATAGACCCCAACTCACACAGACTCTGCATTTAACATTCGTTCAACTTTCTTTTTAGGTTTCATAGCTTTTTAACAGTAGAATATGTGAAGATTATCATTTTAGAGAAAAAAAAATAAAGAATTAATCTCAGTCATCTAATTTTTTTCATCCAATGATCCAAAAAACGCGTAAAACTTAGAATATTCTACATTGTGTAAGTAGATCCTAACCTTATATATATAAGATATGATTCACTTACATTGTGTAAAATTCAATTAATTTTACACTAATCTATGGTCATTGGATGAGAGAGGATAATATTTTATTGGTATGAGTCGTTCTCTATGAATAGATTATTTCCATGCTTTTCACAAATGTTAAATTTTATTAAAAATCACTTTCAATTTTTAAAAAAATGCCACGTGGGATTTGAATTCATGAGGTGAAAGGTCATGGTCATTAACTTAATTATACATTTAAAATGCGTTTGTTTAGATACCATATCTAATTTTGGACAGTCCTTATTTTGTTGAGCGCATGGAAATGGTGATATATTCTCTGCATACCAATGCTAGTGGCAAGATTAGGTGTTTGATTTGACTTGAGATCGCTAACCAAATTCTTGGAAATAGACTTTTAAGCGGTAGCAGTTATAGGTTGAAATATAAGAATATTAAGATTCGAATGTTATAATCCACATGGGTTATATACGTATATAGTTAACGTTAAGGTGTCTAGTTTTGGTGTTGGATACGCTTACACGTCGTAATTTTTTTTACTATTTAATAAGTTAATTGTTAAATTTATTAATATCATTTATACTTATGATATATATATTTTTTTAAATCAATATGATATTTCTATCATTTAAATTCAAAATAATGTATTTAATATTATGTATCTAACGTTTGAAATATTTTTACATAAAATAAATAGTTAGATATTCTCAATTTATTCAAAACTTCACATGATGACGTATATAATTTACATGAATAGAACATAAAATTCAACAGTTGAATTGTTAAAATATTAATACTAAAAAAAGCTTATACAAGTGTGTAAAACACAATACAGTTTACACTAATGTATTATATAGTATAAATTTTGGGTTCAATCTTTATTTTCTATTTTGATTAATTTTAGTTTTGTAGTTTCCGAATTTTAAATTTTCATTTAAATGGTAGGGGTAAGCATTATTCGATTTTAACCGAATTCACTGACTAAACGTTCGATCGGTTAACGGTAAAATTTTTTCTTCAAAATTCGGTTATCGGTTAATTCGGTTCGAAACCGGTTAATTAATCAAATAAACCAAAATTATTATATATTAAATATTATATATATTACACACATATATATTTGGTCACTGAACATTTAAAAACTATAAAATGGTCATTGGACTTTTCAAAATGTATCAATAATTTATAACTTGCAATGACCATTTTATAAAAGTTTGATAAGTTTAATGATTGTTTTTGTAACTTTTGAAAGTTCAGTTGCTAAAAAGATCATTTTAGCATAATTTAGTGACCATGCGTTTAGTTTACCCAAAAACTTATAATTTTTTTTGGATATTTCAAAAATCGAACGTATTAACCAAACTTTGTTCGGTCCAATTAAAATTTTTCAAAAAAAGGTTGGATTAACAATTATAATTTTTTTTCAATTAATAGATGTTAGCTAGTTCAGTTTAGTCGATTAATTGATTAAATGTCCCTATTAATCGAATTAACCAAGTAGCATGGATTGGCCTTTCAATTTAACCGAATTATATAACTTACGTATAATACATGAATTAATAATATAAATTTAGCAAATAACTTGCTTATAGACTAATAAAAGTGTTGGACCCATCTTGACTAAGTGATTAAGGATGCTTATATTAATCTTACATGAATTCGAAGGATTCATCTGCAAGGAGGAAATGAATGTTGACGTTGATTTCAAATTCCAAAATAAACCATTCAAAACCCTCCTCCTGTTCTTGAAATTAATGATTCATTCCTTTTAATATTGGATTCTAAAGCCTCTTTAACTCAAACCACATGTTGCATTACCGCACATTGCAGTTTCACCATCCTAATATTTTTAGCGTCAAATCAAAATAGATTGCAAGGACGACACTAACCATATGCCATGTGTTTTTGCGCTTTGCTAGTTTTTAGAGACGGGCACAAAATTTCATGTTAAGAGGTAAATTTATAAAAATTTTAAAAGTAAATTTATAAAATTTTAAAAGGTAAAAATAATTTTTAATAATTTTTTAAAATTATATATAAATTTTAATTTTTTAGGGACAACCGCTTTTTCGAACCTCACTCATTCCATCCCTGCTAGCCATTAGTTCTAATTTCTTTGGAAGAATTTGGGGGTCAATTAAAAATTTGTTTGCTTATAAGCTTCTAACTTTTTATTCCCAGCCCAATTGTGCTATGGGAGTGGATGGGCTTGTAAAATCCTATCCATAAAGAGCTTTCTTTTATTAAAATAGACAACAAATTAGTTTTCCCCCTGCAATGCACATATTTGTTGTAATAAATAATTAAAATACATATAAATCAACACATATAAACCAAAATTAAAACTAACATATAAATTGAGCAAGTGTTGATAGCCAGTTGGTTAAAGCTACTCACCTACTCCACCTCTCTCCTTTTAAGTCTTGGGTTCAAGACTCTGCAGGAACATTCTCCTTCCCTTAAAGTTTTTTTCTCCCCGTAAAATCAGTTCAAAAAAAAAATTAATATATGATTGAAAATGTTATAATATATTATTAAAATATGTTCCCATGTGGTGCACAAATAATCATCTATTCAAATATGTTATAATTTAGAACCCAATAAGTGCTTCAGTGGAAAAAGTGAATGATATTTATTATAAGAGACTCGAGTTCAATCGCTTTGTCTGCAAGGTATTTGCATTTTCAAAAGGTTAAGAATATGTATAAACAGATACTATATTTTAATTACTTTTAGACTATTTAAAAAATAATATAATTTAATTATGGCAAAAAGGTCAAAAGTAGCCCCAACATTTGACCTTTTGGTCACTTTAGCCTCTATTCTTTTTTTTTGGCTCAAACAACAACCTAATGTTTTATTTTCGTTCAAATTTCACCATTGTTAGATGAAACTGTTAGTCAACTAACGGTCAACGTCTGAGGCTGACGTGGCATGTCTGCATAGCATGAGAAAAAATTTAAACGAAAATGAAATATTAGGTGGTTGTTTACACAAAAAAAAAATAACTATAATAACTAAAAGGTTAAATATTAGGAACTACTTTTAACTTCTTTTTTTTCCAAAAAAATAAATACGAAACCGCTTCACTCATGTACAGATCGACCTAATTTCTGCAGACCCTTTGACTCTTGCTGTAAAATAAGCAAACCAGAGACTGCATATTTCAATTATATATATATATATATATATATATATACATTCTAGCTATATTTTATTTATTTGTATAAGTTTAGCAAACTTCACATTTTGTTTACCATGTTTTATTTTTGTCTATTGTATTGACATAATTTTTAATTTAATAATAATTATTAAGAGTTTTTCATTATTTAGTCACGGGGCTAGGGCTCAACCCTAGTGATCCGTTCGGCTTTAGACGCCCTTGACGCTAATCGGTCGATTCCCGCGCCTAAGTAAGCCTTCAACCAGCCTTGCGAGTACTCCTGCTCGGCAACGGCTCGGACAAGCCCTCCAGGCTTCGATGGATGCGGAAGCGCTTTAAGCACTATGGTGGCTACTCTTGGCCACTCGAGAGGCAACTAGCTCGAAGAGCTTTGGGAACGAAGACAATTGAAAGAACAAGAGGAGAAATAGAGTAAATGCCTCAGAGTATTATTACTCTTCTCAAATGAGAGAATGAATAGAATTGGATGGATGATACAAATGAGAGTGGGAAGCTCTCTATTTATAGTTGAGCTCCCACTCAATCAATGGTCCGGATCGATTTACATGGATGGCCAGGATTAGCCCAAATCTTTACAAGAATCTCTAAACTAGGAAAGAATATCAAATCCTACCTAATTACATCAATTAGTAGGTCTCTTTCCTAAGATAGTTGATCACACCCGATATGACAAGATTCCTCGTTTGACTTCTTGTCTCTTGCCTTTTCCGAAGAGCTAGTGTGATCGGGCTCTCTAGCATTCTCCAAGTGTTGGGCCAAGTCTGGTGGTCTTGGCAAGTCCGATGATCCGCTTTGAACCTCTTGGGAGGATCCTTGCGCAACTGTCTCGGATCAAAAGATTTGGGCCGTGACATTCTCCCCCACTGAACTTGGCGACGCCCTCGTCGCTGCACTAGAACGATCCTGGGTAGGGCCTCCTTGGATGCTGCTACTTGTTGCCTCGGCTTGGTGCCGCTACAACTACTATTAATATTATTGTTATATATATATATATATATATATATATATATTGACAAATCATAATTTTAATCCTAGTCTTATTTAGAGTGAAGGTAAAGGGGAGGGAACTTTAGAACTCATGGCCTAAGGAAAGTCTAGGTTGTAAGGGTTGCCTCCTAAGCCTTGAAAAGGGGAAGAATTCTTAATGAATTGTTGAAATCTTAAGTGGGAAGCTAAAGTAGTGGATGTAGGCTTTGGGTTAAAAAGTCGAGCCACTCTAAATCGTTGTGCATATTTTTTTATCTTTTTGCTTTTCACCACCATCACCCAAGAAATCACTTTTCCACCACTTGGCAAACAATTTGGTTGAAGATCTCATTTGTAGCTATTTAAATTGTTTATCTATGTTTTCAACTATCGAATCTAAATGCTTTTTAGAAATACCTTGTTAGGCTAAACTCAGTTTAAATTTTTTTATAGTTTTTAAATTGAGCTTGAGGCCTAATTATGACACTTGGGTCGGGGTGTTACAGCCCATCCATCCCTGGTGCCTTAAGAGGGCTCACAGAGAAAACCACCTGCATCACTTCTTGATACGAAACCGATAACACAAGATTCTGCCACTCCTTAAAGGCTAATTGTTGAAATCTACCCACTATAGGAAAATCAAGCAAAATATCACTCGAAGTAGAAAAAAATATCACAGAAAAAAGTTATCGCTATACTCCGATGCTCATCCGGGTCTGAACACCAAGTACCATCCGAACGCTTGAGCGTAGTGCTATAATTCCTCATATGATGGCTCATAGCACACACATGGAAATATCGTGCGTTCATGTCACCCTAAGATAGCCATTAAGTTCTCGCCCGTTGAAACCACAATGATTCTTCTTGCTCTAAAACTACCTCCAATTGACTAACTAGAGATCCACGCAATCTACTCAAGGATTCCGAGCTATTGTTTTTAATTTTGCGATCAATACCATTTATACTAGCCATGAGTCTTTGCTTCCTTGAGTCTATATGTCCAAATACCGTACGGTTCCACTCTCCAATCTGTGACTTGAATTCATTAATATTTGACTCAATATCTCGGCCAGTCTCCCAGCCTGTGATCCGACCCTAACCGATCGAGATGAATAACGATAAAACACCAAACCTGGGCAATCCAAACCTCATTTACAAGATACCTATCAAACTGTTTAAATAGATACCACAGCTCCAAGTAAATCGGGGGCCTAAAAATCCTGCATCAACTAGTCCCGTGTTGAACACAAGATCAGAAAATAATGCATTAACCGCTGAGCCGATAGAAACCTCTCCATTTTGGTCAGCGCTGCTCAAGGTTGAGTTAAAATCTCCACCCAGGGTCCAAGGAACATCATTCCCTGGGTTGAGATTTTCCAGAAAACCCCACAAATGCCTACGAATGGTAACTTTTGGGCTCGCCTATATAGCTGTAAAGTAGAACCAATCCCTAGAGCCAAGAATGTGTACTCGACAATGAATGAATTGATTTGACATTCTCTCAATGCTAACCGAGACCGAATCCTTTCAAAGAAGCCAAATTCCCCCACTGAAGCCATGAGCCTCGACACAAAAAAATTCGGGAATCCAAGTGGACCTTATCAACCCTCAAGCCACTGATTCGAGGTTCCACTAACACCGCTATTTGTGGATCATGAATCCTAGTAAAATTCTTGAAATGTCGACGAAATGGTGGGCTCACAAAACCCTGAGCATTCCATCAAAGTAAATAATCATTATAAAAATTGGGTTTGGTTGGGGGCTTACTGTAAATCCATTGCCCCCTCCGTATCTCGGGAGTCAATATCCCCCCACTCCTTCGGGCAATCCTCAACCAAGACCTACGACATATTCAGTTGCTGCATGGACTCCATAGCCATCAATGTACCTGCATCAGCCGGTTGCTGCTCCCCAGCACTAATAGGCGCAGAGTTGGTCCCCTTAGTTCCTTTCGATCCCAATCCCTTCCCAACCTTCATCGGTACATGGCTCATCCATTCTGCAATGGAAGGCTTGGCTGGGATCTTAAATTCTGAATTTTTTCCAATTCCTAGCCCCTTATTTGATTGATCCTTTTACGATGTTTTTTAGCACCCTCACTAGGCACAATATCACCCTCTGCCTGCATCTGAATTTCCTAGCCTTTCTCCACTATTAAGGTTGTCGTATGGTTACCTCCTTGAACAATTGATCTAATTGCCACTTCCTGCACAACGTCCCCATCAACAATCGGACTAGGTCGAGCCTGCTGAGAATCAACTTTTGTTACCTTACTTGAGACAGTTCCAGGGGATAAAACAGTACCCGGTTTAGAAGGCAATCGAGAGGAACTAGTAGGGTGCCCAGACTGCATCGCCTTCTTGTTGGCCGTTTTTTTTAACATAGCTATGCGCCTTAGCCAGAACAGCCAGAGCCTTACCCTGAGCTACATCAGTCGTTCTTGATGCATCATCATCCCCCATATCCTGTAGAACCTGAAAACGAGAATTAATAGATTGACCCACTCTCCTAGAATCAGAGTCTTCTACTGCATTCTCCTTCCGCGGTCGACGATTTCTATAAGAGGCCATCATCCACGGGCCATACATGTCTGAATCATCACTAGGTGGATCAGAAGCTTTATCTTGTTTGTCCACTTCCGATTGAGAATGTTGTTTCCCACACCAGTCCTTCATATAACCATAGATACCACACTTGTAACATATCAAACTTAAACATTCATACTCAAGTTTCTGATTAAAGCCATCAATGTTTAGACTAGGTAGCAAAGGTTTGTTGAGATCAATAATTACCGCCAAACGTGCAAAGCGATCCCGTTCGCCTTCCTTCGTATTATAATAAACCTTGATAACTTTGCCAATCAAATTACCAATCTAACGAAATATAGCTTTGTATAGTAACGAAACGGTAACCCTGACAGGGGCACCCACGCAATAACCTACGAGGGGTGTTTCTCAGAAGCTGAAAATGACCGACTCCAAGGCTACAGTCACGTTTATGATTTAAACTTACTATTGCATTTTATTTTCCGCGTTATAAATTTTTATTAATTATTAAGTTTTTGTTTTTGCATTATAATATTTTTTCATATAAAGATTTATATTTATTTTAATATTAATGACTATATATATATTGTTATTTAATTATTTTTTAGTAAATAATTTATCTAATGTTTTTAAAATTAATAGGATAAAAAGATTGTATTATCGATTCATTTATCTATAATTTGAAGTTATCTCCCCTAAACCCATTAAGAGGTTTTACGTCAAGTTGGATTTGACCTCGTCTCCCGAGTGCTCAATGGTTGTAAGCTACAACCGACACTTATTTCTGCACTAATAGATAGGTTGAGAACAAAGAAACATACCATTCATTTATCATGTGGTGAGTGTACAATTACTCTAGAAGATGTCTCACTCTAGTTGGGTCTTTCGGTTAGTTGTCGTGTGGTTATCGGGAACGATGTTGGAGGCTAGGTTGGTCCGTGTCTTTTTTAATCTTGAAAATATCTTGGATTGTTTGAACGATGGTTTAATCTCACTTAAGTGGCTGAAAGACAACTTCAAAAGAATACTTGAAGGCTGCTCTGAAGAGAAGGTGAAAGCATGCGCACATGCCTATATTTTGAGGATCACCTATGAGATTCTGATGCCCAATACATATCGCAACCAAGTGCATGTCATGTGGTTGCAACAGCTATCAGATTTCAATGAAGCTGGCACGTTCAATTGTGGATCAAAATTTTAACATTTCTTTTTAAAGAAATGTGTAGAGCGACCGAACCGGAAAAGAATAGGATTTGCAAAAGCCTTCTGTTTCTACATTCGTGGGTTTGATATCACATGTCTTTTTTTATGTCTATGTATTGATAATACTTTCTCTTTTCCTCTCATTACTAGGTAATTTCATTTCTTATTTGATAACATGTGTAAGTCATTAGAATTATAATTCCAATGTGTTAATGTAAATATGTTTTTCGTTGTTGAACAGATGAAAGGAAGAATTAAATCATCAAGGTATTCGGGATGAACTTGAACAAAATAGATTAATAATCAAGGAGAAAGTTGGTGTAGTGGTACATGTTAATATGTTGAAATTTCATTTCTATTTTGTCGTGACCGTTTTTGAACCGATGTGTGAAAATGGCTTGACGATTGATTTTGAAATTAGGGTTTTTATTCATTTTAGTTAATCTTGAAATTTAAGTTTGAAATTGGAATTTTACCATTTTTAATTTGATCTTGAAAATTAAAGTTTTTTATATTAAAATCGATTTCCTTTATTTAATTTTGAAAACAATTTGGAGACACTATAAAAATAACCAAAGATTCATTTCTTAAAAAAAATTGGGTTCGGGAGTCGGTTACGTGTGGGGAAGGATTAGCACCCCACGAACGCCCGTTATCGGTACCTTTTAATTTTACGTGACATTTTGGCATTCCGAATGATAATTTGCATTTAATTTAACCATAATTATCAAATGGATTTTAATTCCAAATGGAGATATCATTTTATAAGAAAATATATTTTTATATCGAATATGAGATTAAAAACGCCATGTTAAGAAGCACTCCCATTCATACTCATAAAAATGTATTTTCAACACAAAATGTTTCAAACGCATAATTCATTATTGTCTCGTTCATTTTAAGTATAAACTTAATTAGGCTCTATTTAATTAAGTTAATTAAACTATAAATATCATTTAAATTTAAAGGCCTTTATGAGACAATATCAATTGCTTGAATACCGTCCATCTCAGAACCCCAAGATTTAAATGATATTCACTAATTAAAATGATTATTCTAATTATTTAAAGTGATAACCTAATTAAGGTTCTATTAAAAATAACTAAGTGTTTTTATTTGATTATAGGTTGTAGTATATATTTAAATGTACCCCTTTAAAGCCAATTTTGAAATAACACCCCATTGCAAGCAAGTGGAGCACCATCCGATTTTGAACCCCAATGTTTCCATTTAAAATACAGTACTAATTTACTATAGTGATCTTCCTAATTTAATTATTGTATCCTAATTGAACTTAAAACTAAAGCTTCTAACAATTAATTAAAACTAAGTGAATTTATTATCTAGATATTAAAACTATATGCCCAATTTAAAATATGCAATCATACATATAAATTAAACAACAATTAAATTAAACAAATAAATTAAACACATTAAATGAATTAGCATTAAAACATGACTAAATTGAGTTTTATTAAAACAACAGAGCTCAATTTTGATTTTTTTTAAAACAAAAGTCCAATGACTTATAACCCAATACATGAGCCCAAATAACCAATGGCCCAAAGAAACATGGATCAATTATCTGATCTAAATCCCTTGTGCGGGTCATCTGATCCGACCCAACAAAAATGCGCGGGTTATTTGACCCGACCCATTTGACCTTCGTGGGTCTCCCAAACCCGGTGCCGAAACGATGTCGTTTGGGTAGGGCTATAAAAGTTCAATTTTAAGCTTATCCCCTAATTTCTGATAAAACCTCTATCTCTCTCCTTAATCACTTTCTCTCTAAACACTCTCAACCCAAACACTCTAAACTTAGGATTTACCCCCTGAAACGAATCAAACTCAGTTGTTCTACGTTAAAAAATCACCGTTTTTTCCATTATCTTCCATTTAATCCATACAAATAGCAAACCTTCGTCTTTTCTTGTTTTTTTGAAGATCAAACTTCAAATTTTCACAATAACACACCCCGTGTTCTTCATTTTTCCATCGCTCAATCCACCATAAACACCTAAAAGCCTTACATTACTTGTTTCCCAAGATCAAACTCCCACATCTATTTAAAAACCAATCGGTGTTCTTTATTCTTTCCCTTTTCGATCTACAACCACCACCCCTAATCAACCCTGGCCTGTTCGTCGGCCACTGGAGGCGGCGCCAGCCACCGTCTCCATTTATCCCATACTTCTTTTCGGTCTCCTCTGCTTCTTCCGGCCACTATCTTGTTCCGACCGGCTGCCGTAAGGCGATTTCTGGTCGTCACACTATAACCCTAAAAACTCCCAAAACTTTCCATTTTTTGTCCTAAACCCTAACTTATTGCCCGATTCAACAAAATCACCCGTCTTCCCCACTTAAACTAACTACCCGAACCCAAACTATCTCATTTTCGACTTCGACAATGTTGCGAAACCTCTCCGGCCATCACAATATTTCTGACAACAATAGATAAACTCTAACCTTATCATTATTTCCTTTTTAGCTACTATTTAGTTGTAAATCTAAATCTAATGATTTTTACGTTTTAATGCAGGTAAATAAAGGATAAAGCTGAAATATACCTCACGGTAAACTCCAGTGATGGTTTTACTATTTCGGTGATCATCTTCGGCGTCTCCTGGCGCTTTCAGCAACCCTTAAATTTTTGGTAACTTCTCATCTTCTCTCTCTGTCACATCTCTAAAACTGGCCTAGTCAGAATTTGGTTCCGGTGATTGGAATTTTTGTATCGAATATGCTCAAAAATGTAATCTCTTAATTCTTGTACCTAATTTTGTAGCAATGAAAGTTAGTTGAACTTGATTTAAAATGTGGGGACCTTTTTGTAAGAAATTCAAAGTTGAAAATGTTGATTTTGAGCTAGGCGTATCGATACGGTTGTACCTGTATCAATACGGTTAGAACTAAGCGTTTCGATACAATAAGACCTGTATCGATACGACCCTAACTAACTTACCGAACTTGGACTAAACGTATTGATACAGATAGAGGCGTATTGGTACGACTCAATGGTTTTAACTAACTAGGGTTAACCATATCGATACGATTAAGAGGGTATCGGTACGGTACCTTGTCTAAAATCTGATTAAAGGCTAAATTGAAAGAAAAGGGAATTTGGAGTGATGACTCACCTGCTAGGTTGCCAACCCACGTAAGAAATGATCAGAAAAGATGACTAAAGCTATCAATTGCCTTGAATTGTTAAAATGGAATGAAAAGATAGTGAATGATTAAGGTAGACAAACCCTTAGAAGGAGGAAACCTTCTTATTGGTTAGTTTGGGAGGTAAGGATTAATTAATAAATTTTATATTGTCTTAAGAATGAGTAGATGAGCTTTCTTTATTGTTTGCTTCAACCGAGAACCAAAATCACATCCTTTGCCATCTTCATCTTCAACCCTTAAGCAAGCACCACTATTGTTGTCTTCAACCTCAAGCTAAGCAAGCACCTCGATTCAATCCTCAGCCTTTGATCAATTTCAATACGTCGTTTGAAAGCCTATAACTCGATGAGTAAAACCCCCTTATCGATTCAAATATTACTTTGATCTTTGAGAGGTAATTTCGAGAATTAAGCCTTTGGTTATCCAAGTTAAGCCCATGTGTTAGTAGGCTAATTTCCTTACTTTGATGTTGTCTTCAAACTTCGGTAAGCTTTAAAAACTTTTTCGGGTCCTTAGTTCAAATTCTAAAGCAACCCTTAATTTTATGCTATCTCAAGAAGTGAAGAAGGACCCCTCGTCATCTCCAACGAAAGCTAGGCATCGAGGAGTCGTAATCCAAGAACCTTGAAAGTTTTGGAGTCAAGGTGAGTATAGTCGTGTCAAGAGATAGGTAAGGTGTCATCTCGTTGCATTCGTTTTGTGTTATAATTTGCATTTTATTTAAGGGCTCAAGTAGAGCAAGCTTGTGTGGATGCTAATGGTAATCATGGTAAGTTTCCGACATGGATTGGTATGTGTAAGTTCATATACGATACTTGAATTTTGCTATGTGTGAATTCAATATGGATATGCTATGATATGATATGTAGAGCTAAGGCTCAATTTGACGTCTGATATGATTTGGCTTACGAGTACAAATGTAAGTTTATGTTGTGATATGTGATCCGACATGTAAGAATTATAATGAAATAAGTGACCTTGGACATTTGTGGACATTGGATACAATTGGTATGCCATGGGGTTATTCGAGCTCACTAAGTAAGGGATTGGACTACCGTCTGGGGCTACGACCTATATGTGTGGTGAGATAAGGATGGATTTTGTAAGGGACTATCTGGAGCTACGGCTCAAGGCTACGACCTATTTCCGATATGTGTGGTGTACAGGGGAATCCATGTATCCATTGGTTACCATGTTCAAGGGAAATGATATGTTTATATGATTTATGATTGCTACATGGAATCGTGACTATTGATTTGAACATGATCTTATATGATTGATGCTATATAAATGTTTATCCAAGCATGCCTATATGTCATTCATGTATTTGATAAATTTATTGTGCATTTGTATGAATACCTCACTAGGCTATTTAAGCCTAACATTCGTGTGTCTCATGCATTTCAGGATCTTGAAGTATTCCGGACTCTAATCGTGTAGTTGTGGTTGCAAGTCACTTCTACCAATCATATGTATGCTTAACTTTTGCTTTGAACTCCTAGTAAGGTGGCATATGGTTCAAACATGTTATGTTTGCATATTTGGGTATGTGTGTAATGGCTTATTAGTGCCTAGGTGTTGAATGTGAAAGTTGGCATGTTGTGAAAGAGAGAACTAGTTAAAAAAGAGTTTAAAAGCACTAAAAGGTGAAAACTAGGTAAATGGGTTCAAAACGCTCTAAAATTTTTTATGCTATTAAAAACATGGATATTAAACTTGCTGGTAAAATTTGGTTAAGTTTGAACAACGTTCAACAGGTTAAATTAATTAAAAATCAGCTAAAATTTGTCATTACAAGGCAGACGTATTGGTATAGGTGATGACGTATTGATACGGTCTTGCATAATTGGGCTAAATAAAACATGGCATATCGGTACGCAAAGGGGGTGTATCGATACGGATTTGGAAAGTAAGGTCTGAAAATAAATTGTATTGATACGGTCTTAAATTGTACCGAAACGAGTCAACCTTAGTCAACGCGTATCGATACAGGCTTAGGGGTATCGATACCGTCTTATTACCCTTGAACTAGGAATTTTGGGAATAAACTTAGTGTAGCGCTACAGGTGATGGCGTATCGGTACAGTGTTAGTTATTTATGTTAGAAAGCTTAAAGCACAGTTTTAAGGAGTTTATAAAATGGTCACTAAAACTTGTACAACCTAATTGGATAGGTAAACGACCTCCGTTAGTAACGAAATTTCACAGGTTAAGAATTAGTAAGTTTAGTTGTAGTTTAGTGACAAGAAATTCCTATGAGGACCTCTAACTTATAAAAATTACAATTTAGTCCATAAGTTCAAAAAAGTTTAAAATTGATCTCCAAATTGAGTAAGCTATTAATGAGTAGTTCGTTTAAGTCTTAAAAAGGGATAAATAGACTTCTCGAATAAGTTTCTAAACTCTCAATATGTCTCAACCTCCGATATGTTTTTCGATAGCACTTTCCGACCTGGTTCTCTACTAGGAAAGGAAGGGGGTGTTATATTTGTGGTATCAGAGCCTAGGTTTAGTCGGTTCTAGGACTAAACTGAAACCTTTTATGAGTCTGCATCTGCCACCTAGGAGTTTATTTGTATATATTATCCGTGACTTGCAACTTACATGATTAAATCCTTTCTATATGATTAGATCTGAAAATGTTCGCACCTACTAATAGGTGTGCCATAAATGAACTACACCCCGGCTTCTCCTCGACACAGAGGGATAATCTGAGAGCTGAAGTTAGACCCAAACAAGTGGGGCAGAACGACCCACCCCATCCTCCTTTGATGCTTCCCGCTTAACAAGCGTATCTGATGTCCATGGCTGAAATGATCAAACAGGTGGTTGCGTCTCTCAGGCAAGAACTACCACTTCAGCCTGCTAAAACGCGTTCTTCTTACTTTGAAGGCTCCTATTAGCGAGCTCTGTTAGTATCCAGTTTATACCTTCACTTGTCAAGACCTGGATAATCCTGAGATAGTAGAGTATTGGGTGGAGAATACTCTTAAAGTTCTAAACAAGCAGATGAAATGTCATGATGAACACAAGCTAGAGTGCGCTCTGACACTAATTTCTGATGAGGCTCAGAGTTGGTGAGATACCGTGATACTCACCGTACCTGAGCATAAAGTTACGTGGGACTTTTTTCTTCAGGAGTTCCACAAGAAATACATCAGTGAGTACTACATTGCCGAGAGGCATAAGAAGTTCCTCCATATAAGACAAGAAGGAAGATCGGTGGAGCAATATATCCATGACTTTTGCAAGTATGCAAGATATGATGCTGAGATCATACGTACAGAAAAGGAGAAATGCAGAATGTTCATTAATGGCCTCTATGATGAACTACGTCCTTTCTTTACTGCCTCGGAGATAGAGGATTTCCAAACCTCGGTCAACTGAGCCATTGCTACTGAAGCCTCCCAAAAAGCTTATAAAAGAAGGAAGATGAACCAATCTAGATCCGACAAGAGATTCCAAGATGACTTCAAACCTTCTATGCCTCAAAATAAGGGCGAGCAAAAGTGGGATCAAAATTTGTCACCTTTCAACAACTACCAAGATCGGGATACGTGCCCACGTCCCAATCTCCGGGGCATCTGCTGCTTGTGCGTCTTCAGTTGATAGTACGGGCAGTTCCAGAAGAGGTTCACAGCTTCCCTTGTGTAACTTTTGTCAGAAGAGGCACCCTGGACTGTGCCGCAGACACTCCGGATCTGTTATTTTTGCGGTGGGTCTGGTCACTTCATCAGGCAGTGTCTACAGAGTCCAAGCGCTCATACCACTGTGGCTTCTCAAAATAGCTCGAACAAGGGAAGATGAGCAAATCAAGTACAGTCTGGATCACTAGGGAGACATCGCAACACTAACACTCCTTCAGTTGGACATGACCCTTAGACCTCAGCCCAGTGTATCATGTTCGAGGTCGAGAGTAAGAGGATAATCCTGATGTGATAACAATCATGCTAGAATTATGTTCCGAACTTGTTTATGTTTTGGTAGATCCAGGCTCCACGCATTCCTTCATTTGTGAACCGTTGATTGAAAAGTATGCTCTAAAATTTGAACCTGTTATTTCTGAGATTGTTGTCTCTAATCCACTAGGAGATAATATGGTTATTCGATTAATTTGCAAAGCTTGTCCTTTGAGGATCCAAGGGATCCCATTTTTGGCAACCTTGATGGCCTTACCTTTCTATGAGTTTGACCTCATCCTAGGCCTTGATTGGCTAGCTGAGCATCAAGCCTGGGTAGATTGCTCAAAGAAAAAGCTATACCTTCATGGACTTGGCAAAGAAAGCATAACCTTGATGAAAATCGAATTCCGAGCCTAGTAAGGCTACCTTGTGTGCTATGGAATCTAAAGAAGATGCAAAGCTCGAAAATGTGCTGGTAGTGAAAAATTTTCCTGATGTGTTTCTCGATGAACTTTTGGGACTCCCCCTGACCTGAGAAGTGGAATTCGGAATTAAAGTACAACCAGAGACTACACCAGTCTCTATTGCCCCTTACAGGAAGGCCCCAGTCGAATTAAAAGAGTTGAAGGCTCAAATCCAAGACCTTTTGGATAAGTGATTCATCTAACCGAGTTCCTCACCTTGGGGAGCACCAGTTTTGTTTGTCAAGAAGAAATATGGGTCGATGCGATTATGCATTGACTATCGTCAGCTGAATAGGGTAACAATCAAGAACAAGTATCTGTTACCGAGGATCGATGACCTCTTCGATCAGTTGAAAGGTGCTTCTGTCTTTTCTAAAATAGACATGCGATCTGAATACTATCAAATGTTAGTGAAGGATTCTGATGTTCCAAAGGCCGCCTTTCGAACTAGATACGACCACTATGAGTTCTTGGTAATGCCTTTTGGGCTTACCAATGCACCTGCAGCCTTCATGGACCTGATGAACGTGTGTTCTGGCCCTACCTAGATAGATTCATGGTTGTGTTCATAGATGATATCTTGATTTACTCCAAAGATTCTGCCACTCATGAAGAACATCTCCGTATTGTGCTACAAATTCTTCGAGAGAGACAACTATACGCTACGTTTAGCAAATGTGAGTTATGGTTATCTGAAGTATCCTTTCTGGGACATGTGATCTCTTCTATAGGAATTCAAGTTGACCCAAAGAAGATTCAAGCAATCATTGACTAGATTCTTTTGAATAATGTTGGAGAAGTTCGTAGCTTTTTTAGCCTTGCAGGCTACTATCGTAGATTCGTTAAGGGATTCTCGATGATTGCTACACCCTTGATGATGTTTCTCTGTAAAGAAACCCTTTTTGTATGGACAGCTGAGCAACAAAAGAGTTTTAATCAGCTCAAGCAAGTCCTAACCCATGCCCCTATTTTGGTGTAACCCGAGTCAAGCAAGAACTTCACCGTATACAATGATGCATCATACTTGGGACTAGGTTGTGTACTTATGCAAGAAAGAAAAGTCATTGCTTACGCCTCACATCAACTTAAACCCCACAAGCTAAACTATCCGACACATGATCTAGAGTTGGTTACTGTTGTGTTTGCCTTAAAGATTTGGAGGCACTATCTTTACAGTGAGAAATGTTATTTGTACACTGATCATAAGAGTTTGAAATATCTTTTGACTTAGAGAGAGTTGAATCTCTGTCAATGTCATTGGATGGAACTTTTGAAAGACTATGACTTGGTTATTGATTACCACTCCGATAAAGCCAATGTCGTAGCTGACGCTCTTAGTCGGAAGCCCGCTCCCTCCTTAAGGCATTTGAATGCTCATTTTCAACTCAAGAAGCATGGCAAGTTGTTAGCTGAGCTAAGAGTCCAGTCAACTATTGTGCTCTGAATCAAAGCACTCCAAGAATCTGATGAGGAGTGACGAACTCTTATTGCTAAGATCAAGAACAAACCAGATTCTGATTTTGCTATGAATTTCGATGTCCTGTTGTGTTTTTGAAACTGTATTTGTGTTTTTGATGATGATGATCTTTGGAATCAAATTTTAAGAGAAGCTCATTCGATTCCTTTCTTTGTTCATCCTGGAGCTATCAAGATGTATAAGGATCTAAAGGAGTTATACTGGTGGCCCGGTATAAAAGGTGAAATCACGCACTTTGTGGCAAGGTGCTTAACCTGCCAACGAGTTAAACCCAAGTATAAAGTGCCTACTAGTCTTTTGCAACCTATTGAGCTTCCGTAGTAGAAATGGGAACGTATTACGATAGACTTCGTAAGTGGCTTGCCAGTGACACCGGGGAAGAATGATGCTATTTGGGTCATTTTCGACTGATTCACCAAATCTTCTCACTTCATTTCGGTGAGAATGAACTTTGGTTTGTCTAAGCTTGCTGAGTTGTACATTCGAGAAGTTATCCGCTTACACGGAGTTCCTATATCCATTATTTTCGATCGTGATCCATGTTTTGCATCTCGGTTTTAGAGGACCCTTCTTGGCTTTGGAAACCCGAGTGCACCTAAGCACTGCTTTTTATCCTCAGACTGATGGTTAATCCAAAAGGGTTATTCAGGTAACTTTATACCTCCCTTCGATTCATGTGTATAAGTAACCCATATCAACTTCGATTCTTCTTTGTAGATTTTGGAAGATATGGTCTGAGCCCGTGTCATTGACTTTGGGAATATATGGGAGAAATCCCTGTCTTTGGTGGAATTTTCTTACAATAATAGCTACCAGGCCTCGATTCAAATGGCACCCTATGAAGCCCTTTACGAGAGGAGATGTAGAACCCCTCTCTGTTGGATCGAGCTTGGTGAAGGCAAAGTATTATGCCCTGACTTACTCTGGGAAATCGAAGAAGGTGACCATTATCCGTGATCGGCTCAAAGCTGTATTTGACCGACAGAAAGCTTATGCTGATCTAAGAAGAAGGGGCATTTAGTATGAGGTTGGTGAGAAAGCTTTCCTTAAAGTATCTCCGTGGAAGAAGATCCTTCGATTTGGTAAGAAATGAAAGCTAAGCCCTCGTTTCATTGATCTATTCGAGGTGATCGAGAGTGTTGGACCTGTTGCCTACTGATTAGCTCTCCCTAAGAGTTAAACCAGATTCATAATGTCTTCCATGTATTTATGCTACAGAAGTACCAGTCCGATCCATCCCATGTGATCAAACCAGAGTCTGTGGAGATTCAGTCCAATATGACGTACGAGGAAGAACCTATGCAGATCCTCGCACGAGAAGTTAAAAGACTTCGTAATAAGTTCATGCTCTTAGTGAAAGTCTTTTGGAGAAGTCATTCAGTTGAAGAAGCAACGTGGGAAACGGAAGAGACAATGCAAAGGCAGTACCCTCATTTGTTCAAATAGAGTAAAAATTCGAGGACAAATTTTCTTAAGGGGGAGCAATGTCACATCCATAAAATTGGCCTAGTCGAAATTTGGTTCTGGTAACCAGAAATTTTGTATCATATATGCTCGGAAATGTAATATCTCAATCCTTCTACCCAATTTTGTAGCAATGAAAGTCAGTTGAACTTGATTTAAGTTGTGGGGACCTTTTGTAAGAAATTCAAAGTTGAAAATGTTGATTTTGAGCTAGGCGACGATACGGTTGTACTTGTATCGATACGGTTTTGAACTAGGCGTTTGATACACTAAGACATGTATTAGTACGACCCTAACTAACTTACTTACAAACTTGGACTAAACGTATTGATATGGATATAGGCGTATCGATACGATCAATGGTTTTAACTAACTAGGGTTAACCATATCAATACGATTAAGAGGGTATCGGACGCGGTACCTTGTCTAAAAAATCTGATTAAAGGCTAAATTGAAAGAAAAGGGAATTTGGGGTGATGACTCACCCGCTAGGTTGCCAACCCACGTGAGAAATGATCGAGAAAAGATGATTAAAGCCATCAATTGCCTTGAATTGTTAAAATGGAATGAAAATATAATGAATGATTAAGGTAGACAAACCCTTATAATGAGGAAACTTTCTCATTGGTTAGTTTAGGAGGTAACGATTAATTAATAAATTTTATATTGTCTTAAGAATGAGTAGATGAGCTTTCTTTATTGTTTGCTTCAACCGAGAACCAAAATCCCATCCTTTTCAATCTTCATCTTCAACCCTTAAGCAAGCACCACCATTGTTGTCTTCAACCTCAAGCTAAGCAAGCACCTCAATTCAATCCTCAAACTTTGATCAATTTCAATACATCATTTGAAAGCCTATAACTCGATGAGTAAAACCCCTTATCGATTCAAAGATTACTTTGATCTTTGAGAGGTAATTTCGAGAATTAAGCTTTTGGTTATCCAAGTTAAGCCCATGTGTTAGTAGGCTAATTTCCTTACTTTGATGTTGTCTTCAAACTTCAGTAAGCTTTAAAAATGTTTTCGGATCCTTAGTTCAAATTTTAAAGCAACAATTTTATGTCCTCAAGAATGATATGACTTCAATCAACGAGCTAGGCATAAGGTAAGAACCTTTATTTTGTTGTCATATGTAGAACCAAAAGGTAAGAATTATAATGAAATATAATTTGCATTTTATTTGGACATTTGTGGACATTGGTGGATGCTAATGGTAATCATGGTAAGCCATATGGATTGGTATTATTCATATCGATACTTGAATTTTGCTATGTGTGAATTCAATATGGATATGGATATGATATGATATGATAGAGCTAAGGCTCAATTTGACGTCTGATATGATTTGACTTACGAGTACAAATGTAAGTTTATGTTGTGATATGTGATCCGACATGTAAGAATTATAATGAAATAAGTGACCTTGGACATTTGTGGACATTGGATACAATTGGATGGATTGTGTGTGGTGAGATAAGGATGGATTTTGTAAGGGACTATCTGGAGCTACGGCTCAAGGCTACGACCTATTTCCGATATGTGTGGTGTACAGGGGAATCCATGTATCCATTGGTTACCATGTTCAAGGGAAATGATATGTTTATATGATTTATGATTGCTACATGGAATCGTGACTATTGATTTGAACATGATCTTATATGATTGATGCTATATAAATGTTTATCCAAGCATGCCTATATGTCATTCATGTATTTGATAAATTTATTGTGCATTTGTATGAATATCTCACTAGGCTATTTAAGCCTAACATTCGTGTGTCTCATGCATTTCAGGATCTTGAAGTATTCCGGACTCTAATCGTGTAGTTGTGGTTGCAAGTCACTTCTACCAATCATATGTATGCTTAACTTTTGCTTTGAACTCCTAGTAAGGTGGCATATGGTTCAAACATGTTATGTTTGCATATTTGGGTATGTGTGTAATGGCTTATTAGTGCCTAGGTGTTGAATGTGAAAGTTGGCATGTTGTGAAAGAGAGAACTAGTTAAAAAAGAGTTTAAAAGCACTAAAAGGTGAAAACTAGGTAAATGGGTTCAAAACGCTCTAAAATTTTTTATGCTATTAAAAACATGGATATTAAACTTGCTGGTAAAATTTGGTTAAGTTTGAACAACGTTCAACAGGTTAAATTAATTAAAAATCAGCTAAAATTTGTCATTACAAGGCAGACGTATTGGTATAGGTGATGACGTATTGATACGGTCTTGCATAATTGGGCTAAATAAAACATGGCATATCGGTACGCAAAAGGGGTGTATCGATACAAATTTGGAAAGTAAGGTCTAAAAATAAATTGTATTGATACGGTCTTAAATTGTACCAAAACGAGTCAACCTTATTCAACGCGATCGATACTTAGGGGTATCGATACCGTCTTATTACCCTTGAACTAGGAATTTTGGGAATAAACTTAGTGTAGCGCTACAGGTGATGGCGTATCGGTACAGTGTTAGTTATTTATGTTAGAAAGCTTAAAGCACAGTTTTAAGGAGTTTATAAAATGGTCACTAAAACTTGTACAACCTAATTGGATAGGTAAACGACCTCCGTTAGTAACGAAATTTCACAGGTTAAGAATTAGTAAGTTTAGTTGTAGTTTAGTGACAAGAAATTCCTATGAGGACCTCTAACTTATAAAAATTACAATTTAGTCCATAAGTTCAAAAAAGTTTAAAATTGATCTCCAAATTGAGTAAGCTATTAATGAGTAGTTCGTTTAAGTCTTAAAAAGGGATAAATAGACTTCTCGAATAAGTTTCTAAACTCTGAATATGTCTCTGAACCTCCGATATGTTTTTCGATAGCACTTTCCGACCTGGTTCTCTACTAGGAAAGGAAGGGGGTGTTATATTTGTGGTATCAGAGCCTAGGTTTAGTCGGTTCTAGGACTAAACTGAAACCTTTTATGAGTCTGCATCTGCCACCTAGGAGTTTATTTGTATATATTATCCGTGACTTGCAACTTACATGATTAAATCCTTTCTATATGATTAGATCTGAAAATGTTCGCACCTACTAATAGGTGTGCCATAAATGAACTACACCCCGGCTTCTCCTCGACACAGAGGGATAATCTGAGAGCTGAAGTTAGACCCAAACAAGTGGGGCAGAACGACCCACCCCATCCTCCTTTGATGCTTCCCGCTTAACAAGCGTATCTGATGTCCATGGCTGAAATGATCAAACAGGTGGTTGCGTCTCTCAGGCAAGAACTACCACTTCAGCCTGCTAAAACGTCTTCTTCTGTTTCGAAGGCTCCTATTAGCGAGCTCTGTTAGTATCCAGTTTATACCTTCACTTGTCAAGACCTGGATAATCCTGAGATAGTAGAGTATTGGGTGGAGAATACTCTTAAAGTTCTAAACAAGCAGATGAAATGTCATGATGAACACAAGCTAGAGTGCGCTCTGACACTAATTTCTGATGAGGCTCAGAGTTGGTGAGATACCGTGATACTCACCGTACCTGAGCATAAAGTTACGTGGGACTTTTTTCTTCAGGAGTTCCACAAGAAATACATCAGTGAGTACTACATTGCCGAGAGGCATAAGAAGTTCCTCCATATAAGACAAGAAGGAAGATCGGTGGAGCAATATATCCATGACTTTTGCAAGTATGCAAGATATGATGCTGAGATCATACGTACAGAAAAGGAGAAATGCAGAATGTTCATTAATGGCCTCTATGATGAACTACGTCCTTTCTTTACTGCCTCGGAGATAGAGGATTTCCAAACCTCGGTCAACTGAGCCATTGCTACTGAAGCCTCCCAAAAAGCTTATAAAAGAAGGAAGATGAACCAATCTAGATCCGACAAGAGATTCCAAGATGACTTCAAACCTTCTATGCCTCAAAATAAGGGCAGACAGTGGGATCAGAAATTTGTCACCTTTCAACAACTACCAAGATCAGGATACGTGCCACAGTCCCAATCTCCGGGGGCATCTGCTGCTTGTGCGTCTTCAGTTGATAGTACGGGCAGTTCCAGAAGAGGTTCACAGCTTCCCTTGTGTAACTTTTGTCAGAAGAGGCACCCTGGACTGTGCCGCAGACAGTCCGGATCCTGTTATTTTTGCGGTGGGTCTGGTCACTTCATCAGGCAGTGTCTACAGAGTCCAAGCGCTCATACCACTGTGGCTTCTCAAAATAGCTCGAACAAGGGAAGATGAGCAAATCAAGTACAGTCTGGATCACTAGGGAGACATCGCAACACTAACACTCCTTCAGTTGGACATGACCCTTAGACCTCAGCCCAGTGTATCATGTTCGAGGTCGAGAGTAAGAGGATAATCCTGATGTGATAACAATCATGCTAGAATTATGTTCCGAACTTGTTTATGTTTTGGTAGATCCAGGCTCCACGCATTCCTTCATTTGTGAACCGTTGATTGAAAAGTATGCTCTAAAATTTGAACCTGTTATTTCTGAGATTGTTGTCTCTAATCCACTAGGAGATAATATGGTTATTCGATTAATTTGCAAAGCTTGTCCTTTGAGGATCCAAGGGATCCCATTTTTGGCAACCTTGATGGCCTTACCTTTCTATGAGTTTGACCTCATCCTAGGCCTTGATTGGCTAGCTGAGCATCAAGCCTGGGTAGATTGCTCAAAGAAAAAGCTATACCTTCATGGACTTGGCAAAGAAAGCATAACCTTGATGAAAATCGAATTCGAGCCTAGTAAGGCTACCTTGTGTGCTATGGAATCTAAAGAAGATGCAAAGCTCGAAAATGTGCTGGTAGTGAAAAATTTTCCTGATGTGTTTCTCGATGAACTTTTGGGACTCCCCCTGACCTGAGAAGTGGAATTCGGAATTAAAGTACAACCAGAGACTACACCAGTCTCTATTGCCCCTTACAGGAAGGCCCCAGTCGAATTAAAAGAGTTGAAGGCTCAAATCCAAGACCTTTTGGATAAGTGATTCATCTAACCGAGTTCCTCACCTTGGGGAGCACCAGTTTTGTTTGTCAAGAAGAAATATGGGTCGATGCGATTATGCATTGACTATCGTCAGCTGAATAGGGTAACAATCAAGAACAAGTATATACATTCGAGGATCGATGACCTCTTGATCGATTGAAAGGTGCTTCTCTTTTTCTAAAATAGACATGCGATCCGAATACTATCAAATGTTAGTGAAGGATTCTGATGTTCCAAAGGCCGCCTTTCGAACTAGATACGACCACTATGAGTTCTTGGTAATGCCTTTTGGGCTTACCAATGCACCTGCAGCCTTCATGGACCTGATGAACGTGTGTTCTGGCCCTACCTAGATAGATTCATGGTTGTGTTCATAGATGATATCTTGATTTACTCCAAAGATTCTGCCACTCATGAAGAACATCTCCGTATTGTGCTACAAATTCTTGAGAGAGACAACTATACGCTACGTTTAGCAAATGTGAGTTATGGTTATCTGAAGTATCCTTTCTGGGACATGTGATCTCTTCTATAGGAATTCAAGTTGACCCAAAGAAGATTCAAGCAATCATTGACTAGATTCTTTTGAATAATGTTGGAGAAGTTCGTAGCTTTTTTAGCCTTGCAGGCTACTATCGTAGATCGTTAAGGGATTCTCGATGATTGCTACACCCTTGATGATGTTTCTCTGTAAAGAAACCCTTTTTGTATGGACAGCTGAGCAACAAAAGAGTTTTAATCAGCTCAAGCAAGTCCTAACCCATGCCCCTATTTTGGTGTAACCCGAGTCAAGCAAGAACTTCACCGTATACAATGATGCATCATACTTGGGACTAGGTTGTGTACTTATGCAAGAAAGAAAAGTCATTGCTTACGCCTCACATCAACTTAAACCCCACAAGCTAAACTATCCGACACATGATCTAGAGTTGGTTCTTCATTGTTGTGTTTGCCTTAAAAGATTTGGAGGCACTATCTTTTTCAAAGAGAAATGTTATTTGTACACTGATCATAAGAGTTTGAAATATCTTTTGACTTAGAGAGAGTTGAATCTCTGTCAATGTCATTGGATGGAACTTTTGAAAGACTATGACTTGGTTATTGATTACCACTCCGATAAAGCCAATGTCGTAGCTGACGCTCTTAGTCGGAAGCCCGCTCCCTCCTTAAGGCATTTGAATGCTCATTTTCAACTCAAGAAGCATGGCAAGTTGTTAGCTGAGCTAAGAGTCCAGTCAACTATTGTGCTCAATCAAAGCACTCCAAGAATCGATGAGGAGTGACGAACTCTTATTGCTAAGATCAAGAACAAACCCGATTCTGATTTTGCTATGAATTTCGATGTCCTGTTGTGTTTTTGAAACTGTATTTGTGTTTTTGATGATGATGATCTTTGGAATCAAATTTTAAGAGAAGCTCATTCGATTCCTTTCTTTGTTCATCCTGGAGCTATCAAGATGTATAAGGATCTAAAGGAGTTATACTGGTGGCCCGGTATAAAAGGTGAAATCACGCACTTTGTGGCAAGGTGCTTAACCTGCCAACGAGTTAAACCCAAGTATAAAGTGCCTACTAGTCTTTTGCAACCTATTGAGCTTCCGTAGTAGAAATGGGAACGTATTACGATAGACTTCGTAAGTGGCTTGCCAGTGACACCGGGGAAGAATGATGCTATTTGGGTCATTTTCGACTGATTCACCAAATCTTCTCACTTCATTTCGGTGAGAATGAACTTTGGTTTGTCTAAGCTTGCTGAGTTGTACATTCGAGAAGTTATCCGCTTACACGGAGTTCCTATATCCATTATTTTCGATCGTGATCCATGTTTTGCATCTCGGTTTTAGAGGACCCTTCTTGGCTTTGGAAACCCGAGTGCACCTAAGCACTGCTTTTTATCCTCAGGCTGATGGTTAATCCAAAAGGGTTATTCAGGTAACTTTATACCTCCCTTCGATTCATGTGTATAAGTAACCCATATCAACTTCGATTCTTCTTTGTAGATTTTGGAAGATATGGTCTGAGCCCGTGTCATTGACTTTGGGAATATATGGGAGAAATCCCCTGTCTTTGGTGGAATTTTCTTACAATAATAGCTACCAGGCCTCGATTCAAATGGCACCCTATGAAGCCCTTTACGAGAGGAGATGTAGAACCCCTCTCTGTTGGATCGAGCTTGGTGAAGGCAAAGTATTATGCCCTGACTTACTCTGGGAAATCGAAGAAGGTGACCATTATCCGTGATCGGCTCAAAGCTGTATTTGACCGACAGAAAGCTTATGCTGATCTAAGAAGAAGGGGCATTTAGTATGAGGTTGGTGAGAAAGCTTTCCTTAAAGTATCTCCGTGGAAGAAGATCCTTCGATTTGGTAAGAAATGAAAGCTAAGCCCTCGTTTCATTGATCTATTCGAGGTGATCGAGAGAGTTGGACCTGTTGCCTACTGATTAGCTCTCCTTAAGAGTTAAACCAGATTCATAATGTCTTCCATGTATTTATGCTACAGAAGTACCAGTCCGATCCATCCCATGTGATCAAACCAGAGTCTGTGGAGATTCAGTCCAATATGACGTACGAGGAAGAACCTATGCAGATCCTCGCACGAGAAGTTAAAAGACTTCGTAATAAGTTCATGCTCTTAGTGAAAGTCTTTTGGAGAAGTCATTCAGTTGAAGAAGCAACGTGGGAAACGGAAGAGACAATGCAAAGGCAGTACCCTCATTTGTTCAAATAGAGTAAAAATTCGAGGACAAATTTTCTTAAGGGGGAGCAATGTCACATCCATAAAATTGGCCTAGTCGAAATTTGGTTCTGGTAACCAGAAATTTTGTATCATATATGCTCGGAAATGTAATATCTCAATCCTTCTACCCAATTTTGTAGCAATGAAAGTCAGTTGAACTTGATTTAAGTTGTG
The DNA here is from genome assembly GCA_019671005.1 of Hibiscus mutabilis. Lineage (NCBI taxonomy): Eukaryota > Viridiplantae > Streptophyta > Magnoliopsida > Malvales > Malvaceae > Hibiscus > Hibiscus mutabilis. The sequence goes on along the minus strand of CM033717.1, from coordinate 10,188,413 downwards.
GGGACCTTTTGTAAGAAATTCAAAGTTGAAAATGTTGATTTTAAGCTAGGCGTATCGATACGGTTGTACTTGTATCGATACAGTTTGAACTAGGCGTTTCGATACACTAAGACATGTATTAGTACGACCCTAACTAACTTACCAAACTTGGACTAAACGTATCGATATGGATATAGGCGTATCGATACTGATCAATGGTTTTAACTACCTAGGGTTAACCGTATCAATACGGTTAAGAGGGTATCGGTACGGTACCCTGTCTAAAATCTGATTAAAGGCTAAATTGAAAGAAAAAGGGAATTTGGGGTGATGACTCACCTGCTAGGTTGCCAACCCACGTGAGAAATGATCAGAAAAGATGATTAAAGCCATCAATTGCCTTGAATTGTTAAAAAGGAATGAAAATATAATGAATGATTAAGGTAGGCAAACCCTTATAATGAGGAAACTTTCTCATTGGTTAGTTTAGAAGGTAACGATTAATTAATAAATTTTCTATTGTCTTAAGAATGAGTAGAGGAGCTTTGTTTATTGTTTGCTTCAACCGCGAACCAAAATCCCATCCTTTTTCAACTTCATCTTCAACCCCTTAAGCAAGCACCACCATTGTTGTCTTCAACCTCAAGCTAAGCAAGCACCTCAATTCAATCCTCAAACTTTGATCGATTTCAATACATCATTTGAAAGCCTATAACTCGGTGAGTAAAACCCCCTTATCGATTCAAAGATTCCTTTGATCTTTGAGAGGTAATTTCGAGAATTAAGCTTTTGGTTATCCAAGTCAAGCCCATGTGTTAGTAGGCTAATTTCCTTACTTCGATGTTGTCTACAAACTTCAGTAAGCTTTAAAAATGTTTTCGGATCCTTAGTTCAAATTTTAAAGGCTCAATTTGAAGTCCGATATGATATGACTTACGAGCATAAGGTAAGTTTATGTTGTGATATGTGAACCAAAAGGTAAGAATTATAATGAAATATGTGAACTTGGACATTTGTGGACATTGGATACAATTGGCATGCCATAGGGTTATTCGAGCTCACTAAGTAAGGGATTGGACTACGGTCCGGGGCTACAACCTATATGTGTGGTGAGATAAGGATGGATTGTGTAAAGGACAATCTAGAGCTACGACTCAAGGCTACGACCTATTTCCGATATGTGTGGTGTATAGGGGAATCCGTGTATCCATTGATTACCATGTCCAAGGGAAATGATATGTTTATATGATTTATGATTGCTACACAGAATTGTGACTATTGATTTGAATATGATCTTATATGATTGATGCTATATAAATTGTTATCCAAGCATGCCTATATGTCATTCATGTATTTGATAAATTTATTGTGCATTTGTATGACTATCTCACTAGGCTATGTAAGCCTAACATTCGTGTGTCTTATACATTTCAGGATCTTGAAGTATTCTAGACTTCGATCGTGTAGTTGCGATTGCAGGTCATTTCCACCAATCATATGTATGCTTAACTTTTGATTTGAACTCCTAGTAAGGTGGAATATGGTTCAAACATGTTATGTTTGCATATTTGGGTATGTGTGTAATGGCCTATTAGTGCCTAGGTGTTGAATGTGAAAGTTGGCATGCTGTGAAAGGGGAAACTAGTTAAAAATGAGCTTAAAAGCACTAAAAGGTGAAAACTAGGTAAATGGATTCTAAACGCTCTAAAATTTTGTATGCTATTAAAAACATGGATATTAAACTTGCTGGTAAAATTTTGTTAAGTTTGGACAACATTCAACAGGTTAAATTGATTAAAAACCAGCTAAAATTTGTCATTACAGGGCTGGTGTATCAGTACGGGTGATGGCATATCAATACGGTCCTGCATAATTGTGCTAAATAAAACAGGGCGTATCAGTACTCAAAAGAGGTGTATCGATACAAATTTGGACAGTAAGGTCTAAAAAATAAATTGTATCGATGCCGTCTTAGACTGCACCAAAACGGGTCAACTTTATTCAACGCGTATCGATACTTAGGGGTATCGATATCGTCTCGTTACCCTTGAACCTGGAATTTTGGGAATCAGCTTAGCGTACTGATACAGTTGATTGCGTACCGGTACAGTGTTAGTTATTTCTGTTAGAAAGCTTAAAACATAGTTTTATGGAGTTTATAAAATAGTCACTAAAACTTGTATAGCCTAATTGGATAGGTATATGACCTTTGTTAGTAACGAAATTTCACAGGTTAATAACTAGTAAGTTTAATTGTAGTTTAGTGAAAAGAAATTCCGATAAGGACCTCTAATTTATAAAAATTACAATTTAGTCCATAAGTTCAAAAAAGTTGATCCCCAAATTGAGTAAGCTTTTAGTGAGTAGTTCGTTTAAGTCTTAAAAAGGGATAAATAGACTTCTCAAATAAGTTTCTAAACTTTGAATTTGTCTCCGAGCCTCCGATATGTTTTCCGGTAGCACTTTCTGACCTGGTTCTCTACCAGGCCGAGAAGGGGTGTTACACACTCTCTCCAATTATTAGGGTAATTATTAGACTGTTCTCAATTAATTTTTCTCTCTCCAAGGGTTTTTATAATGCTGACCCTAGGTGACATCAGCGGGGTCTTAATTCGCGTAAAGGGGAAATCAACTACTCCCAGACTGACACATAGCTCTTTTTGGCAGGCTGAGGAAACACAAGTGCGTTTCTTTTGGGCCTTACCAGTTTTGGATTGTAAAATGAGTAGGGGATATGTGTAACTGGCCTAAACCAAGTTTTGGGCATTTATCTTTGTAACTTGGATCCTTGAAATGTATTGGACATTTAAGTATTTATTTTTAGCACTATTTATATCTATATGGCTTATTTATCTATTTATTTATTATTTGTTTATAGATATATGTATAAGACGTTGGGTAAAAATTGGTATTACAACTGCCCCTCTTTGCTCATTGTTGTGGAACAGGAATTGGGCAAAGACACGAATTTTACCTGAACTATCTGACCCCAGAATCCTGAAGCTATTCTTCTAATTATGAAATTATTCAATCTTCTGCCAAACTGTGGAGTCCGAAGCTGTTCTTCTCATTGTAAAATTCTTCAATCTTCTACAAAACCGTAGAGTCTGAAACTGTTCTTCTCATTATAAAATTCTTCATCCTCTAAGGTCTAGCATTGCTCTTTGAAATTCTTCATTTTCTAAGGTTTGATGTTGTTCTTCTTATTATGAAATTCTTCATTCATCTCCCTTTGCTAGTCCACATTTCTTTATAGGTATCGAATAAGCAAGCTCTTCTCATTAGGAACTTCCTCATTCTTCAGAAAGGCAGACTCTTCTCATTAGGTGCTTCTCTTTCTTCCTTGGACAGGTTCTTCTCATTAGGAACTCTTGGATGAACTCTTCTCATTAGGAGTTCTTTATTCTTTGTTGGGTGAGTTCTTCTCATTAGGAACTCTAGATTCTTTGCTAGGTAGGAAACCCGAATTCTTTGCTAAATTCTCGTCAAAACATATTAAGAATGCTTTGATGAGTGTTAGTATGACCCTAGTTTGCTATATGATGCATGAACCATGGCTCATTGGGATTAATCAAATAGTTCCTGCTTTCTAGGAAACCGTTGTTACTTCATCTCACACTCGGGACTGACCCTTAAGACCTCTTTCCTGCGTTTCTGGCCCTTTGCTCTAAAGCGCCTTCTCAAGTTTTCACTTTAGATCGCTTTTCTCAAAGCGTTCTTTCAGATTTTCACTTTGGTTTTTTCTTTTTCTTTTTCTTGTCCTTTTTTTCTTTTTCTTTTTCTTCTTTTTCTTTTTCTTTTTGGGAGCCTTTTCGGGTTTTCACATTTTTCTTTTCTTTATGCACTTTTCATTCATTTTCTATCTGTTCTTCCAGCTTGTTTAGGTATAACTTGATTCAAGGATTTCATTTTTCCTTCTGCTGGCACAATATTTTGCTCTGTCTTCTCTTTTTACACTCATCTTCAATACCTTGGAGTGTTTAAAGCCATCTGCTATCCTTCAAAACACAGTAATACCCAAAAATCTGTTTTTCAATGAATTATGCTTATTTACTTGCATAATGCTCTAGAAAAATAAAGAAAGCCCAGAAGAGAATTCATGAATTTTATTAAGGCTTATAATTAAAAACATATTATGATTTGAAAAGGTCATGGCAAACTGAAACAACAAAATCAAGAAACAACGACAGATCCTCGGGCATCCATAGCATAAAGGATACAACAACACATCAACTGAATATAGTTATGAGCTTGAGCCTTTGTCCAACAGACTTCAACGTTGTCAAGATGTTTACAGATGTAAAATCCCTCCCAAAATACCAGGTTGTCCGAGAGGTTTTAATTGACGAATGCGTAATCTCAACATACATGAGCTGCCCTTTTACGGGTTTTCAACCCAGATCCACCTTTGGTTTCAAGACTCCCTTTGCGGGTTTCCATCTTGAACCTCAATTTTCTTTTCTTTCTCTTTTTTTCTTTTTTTGTATCTAGGGTGCCCTTTTGGGTTTCCACCATAGATATTTTGATTTTGCGAAGCGCCATTTTCGAGTTTTCACTCTACTTTTTCCTTTTCTTATCCTCTTTTTCTATTCTTTAGACATAATATTTCTTGACGAAATCAGAGTTCACTGGTTTATGTAACTCTCTACCATCCATTTCAGTTAGGAACAGTGCTCCTCCATAGAAGGCCTTTTTTGACAACATAAGGTCCCTCCCAGTTAGGCATCAATTTCCATGATCATCTCGATGTATTTGTAAGATATTTTTCAACACAATATCTCCCTCTCAAAATTCTCTAGGCCGAACTTTCTTATCATATGCCCGCATCATCATTTTCGAGTACATTTGAATATGGCAAATGCATTTAACCTTTTTTCTTCAATGAGATTCAACTGATCAAATCTAGCCTGTACCCACTCCACTTCATCCAATTTCACTTTGGACAAAACTCAGACAGATGGAATTTCAACCTCAATAGGAAGTACTACTTCTGTCCCATAGACCAAAGAGTAAGGTGTTGCCCTAGTTGAGGTCCGTACCGAAGTTCGATATGTGAACAGTGAAAAAGGTAGCTTTTTATGCCAATCTTTGTAAGTCTCTATCGTCTTCGATATAATTTTCTTGATATTTTTGTTTGCCGCCTCCACTGCCCCATTCATCTTAGGGCGGTAAGTCACAAAATTATGGTGCATAATTTTGAACTACTCATACGATTCTGCTATCACCTTGTTGTTGAAATTGGTGGCATTATCAGTAATAATTCTTTATGGCAATCCATATCGACATATAATCTCATTTTTTAGAAACTTGCAAACTGTAACCTTGTGATGTTGGTATAAGAAGTTGTTTCCACCCATTTGTTGAAGTAATCAATGACTACGAGAATGAAACGATATCCATTAGAAGCCTTGGGGTGAATCTGTCTAATAACATACATGCCCCAGACAGCAAAAGCCAAGGTGAATTCATCGTATGAAGAGGTACTGGTGGAGAATTGGTCTTGTCAGTATATATTTGGCATTTGTAACATTTCTTAGCATACTCAATAGAATCTCCCTCTATGATTTCCCAATAATAACCATATCTCATAATCTTCTTGGCCATTGCAAAACCATTTGCATGTGTTCCACATATTTCATCATGTACTTTTGCCAGAATATTTCTAGCTTTGCTGGCATTAACACATCTTAACAAGATCTGATCTTTGCCCCTTTTGTACAAGATCTCTCCGTCAAGAACATATATGAAAACCATCCTTCTAATAGTTCTCTTGTCATTATCATTTGCCTCTAGGGGATAATTCTGGAATACAATGTACTGCAGAGTATCGAAATACCAAGGATTTCCATTCGTCTCCTCTTCTATGCTATAACAATGAGCATAAGTTTCATAACTCTGCATTCGAATCGACATCATATCTTCTAGTTTATTTGCTAAGAATACCGAAGCCAGTGTAGCTAATGCATCAACCATTTGATTATCTTCCCTAAGGATGTATGTAAAAGTAATTTCTTCAAATTCTTTTATTAGTTTAGGGATCAATTTTTGATACTCGACCAATTTTACATCCTTTGTTTCCCATTCTCCACGAAGCTGGTAAATAACCTATGCTGAATCCCCGTATACCTTCAGGACCTCTATCTTTCTTTCAATAGCAGCTTGCAAGCCCATAGCACAAGCTTCGTATTCTGCCATGTTGTTAGTACAAAGGAACTCTAACTTGCTTGTGAAAGGATAATGTACATTGTTTGGAGAGACCAGCACTGTTCCAATCCCACGTCCTAGGGCATTGGCTGCCCCATCAAAATACAACTTCCAGGTTTCATTATATAGGATTCCATTTTCTTTCGTGGAGATACTCATCACATCCTTATCTGGAAAATCAAAGTTCAAGGGCTCATAATCTTTTGAAGCATAGCTTGCCAAGAAATCTACTATAGCGCTTCCTTTTATTAGTTTCTGACTTACATATACAATGTCGAACTTTGACAGCAACATTTGCCAACGAGCCAATCTTTCGGTTAATGCGAGAGCTTCCATCATAAAATTCAATGGATAAAGACGGGAGATTAAACAAGTAGTGTGGTATAGCATGTATTGTCTGAATCTACGAGTTACCCAAACCAAAGCACAACATATCTTTTGAATTGGTGGGTACCGTACTTCACACTTTGTAAACTTTTTGCTTAAATAATAAATGGCTTATTATTTCTTCCCTATGTCATCATGTTGCCCCATCATACATCCCATTGAGTTTTCATAAACCGTCAAGTAAAAGATGAGTGGTCTATTAGGAGCTGGTGCCACTAGAATTAGAGCATTTGACAAATATTGTCACACCCTAAAAATTGGTCTAGTCGGGGTTAGGTTTCGGTGATCAAATATTCTATACTGGTTACATAATTTGCTCGATCTTGTACCCAATTTGAAGCAATAAGGGTTATTCGGGCTAACTATATCAGTTTTTATTAATATTAGTATTAAAAAAAAGATAAAATAGGAAACCCCATGGCAGGGGAAAACTTTGGTTAGTGCCAAGTACCCCATGCACGTGGGGAAATATGGCAAAATATGGCAGCTCTCCAATTACGTGGAGAGCATGAAATCAAATGTGTAAGTAAGAGACGCCATAATCCCTTGAGCTTATGGCACGTGGGCAAGGTTTAGCGGCATTATGCCAAAATGAGCCACGACCCCATAAACGTGGAACATGAGGAATCAATTTGGGGCCATTTGGGTATAAAAGGGGGAGAGGAATTGTACGCAAGAAAGGGTCAGGAAAATAAGGAATAAACAATTGGTTCAGTGATAGGGTGGTAAGCTCGAGTTTTTCGGTTTAATAAATTCGAGTCCTTGCTATCGATCGGCTTAAGAGGTTGATAAAGAACAACCGTCATCTCTTTCGAAAGCCAATGATAAAGGCCCTGCTATCCGAGAGTCTTAAAAGCATTGGGTTGTCGAGGTGAGTGTAATTATGTCAAAAGATAGGCTTGGTACCATCCCGTTGCATTATTTTGTAGTTATGTTTGTATTTGTTTAAGGGCTCCCGTAGAGCAACTATGTTGAATTCGATCGAAAAATCCGGTAAGAACCTACATTACTTTGATATGTGCAAATATGACTATGATATTCTACACGTATGTGATATATGAAAATTAATATGAAATGTGACATGATATGGAGCTAAGGCTCATTCTAATATTTGATATGATATGACTCGAAAAATTTATGGACTATGTGAATTTGTGCAATTATGGAAATTGGATACAATTGGCATGCCATAGGATTATTGAGCTCGGTTAAGTAAGGGAGGACTACGGTCTATGGCTACGGCCTATATGTGGGGGAAATAAGGTCGACTGTGTAAGAGATATATCTTCGGAGCTACGGCTTAAGGGCTACAGCCCACTCTCCATTATATGTGTTGGTGTACAAGGGAATCCGTGTATCCAATGGTACCTAATATGGTATGTGCCTATGAATTATGCTACAACATTATGATTTACGAATTATGCTACGACATTATGATTTATGAATTATGCTATGACAATATGATTATGATATGAATATGTGAAATGTATATGTGAATATGAAAGCATGAAAATAAGTAAAATAAGCATGAATTGTGTATGGTGTAATATGACTACTTGTATATTTGATTTTCATGCATTTCATAATATTGATCATCCATTGTAATTGTTATAACTACCTCACTAGGCTATGTAAGCCTAACATGTGTGTCACATGCATTTTCTAGACCTTGAACAATTTCGAGCCTTGATCGTGTTGTTACGGTTGCAAGTCACGTCCCTGCCATATATGTATGTTATCTTTTGCTATAAACTCCTAGTGAAGTGGCATATGGACCAACTTGTTTTGTATAAGCCTTTCTAGGATTATACGATGACTTGGTAATATGGTTTTGTTATATGCTTAGAATGACTAGATTTGAATAGGTTAAAAAAGTGCCTAAAATGAGCCTAAGGTGAAAATTTGGTAAATGGATTCCGAATACCCTAAAATTTGACATACCAATAAAAGCATGGTTTATAAGTGTACTGGTGAAATTTGGTAAATTTAATTAAGTCACAAAAACTGACTTTCGTAAAAAGTCTCAAATTGGTTTAGCTTAGTAATTCGATAGGTTCTAATAATGAAACCCTTAGATCAATAATTGGAGAGTTTAATTTCAATTGGTAATACGAAATCAAATAACTGGTAAAAATTTACAAATTAATCCCTAAGGTTAAGAAAAGTTTAAAATTGACCCCAAACTCTGATTAAGTTTAGTAACAAACAAAGTGAAGTCTTAAGAATAATTAATATGATACTTAGTTTAGGTTTTGGACTCTAAAACTTTTTTCGAACCTTCGATTAGTCTAACACTATCCGACCCGGATCCCTACCAGACCAGGAAGGGGGTGTTACAAGTATTCGTTGATCTTGTCAAGCGCCTCTTGGCATTCTTCATCCCATTCACCTAGATTATTCTTTCAGAGCAATCTGAAGACTGGATCACATTTATCGGTTAACTGGGAAATGAACCGAGAAATGTAATTCAATATCCCAAGGAATCCTCAAACTTCTTTTTGCAAATGAGGTGGTGGAAGATTCTAGATTGCTTTCACCTTGTTTGGATCAATCTCATTTCCTCTTCTACTTACCACGAAGCCTCAGGTCGAGCTTCAATTGATACTTTTTCAACCTTTAGAACAACTTCCGTAAATTCTGAATGTGCTCTTCCTTAGTTTGAGACTTGGCAATCATATCATCCACGTACACCTCAATCTCTTTATGCATCATGTCGTGGAAAAGAGTCACCATGGCTCGTTGATATGTTGCCCCTGCATTCTTTAGTCCGAAAGGCATTACTTTGTAATAATATGTGCCCCACAAGGTTATGAATGTTGTTTTTTCCATATCTTCTGGGTTCATCTTTATTTGCTTGTACCCCAAGAAATCATCCATGAATGTCCTGATGTATTGTCAACCAAGATGTCAATATGGGGTAAAGGAAAATTATCCTTCAGACTTGCTCTGTTCAAATCTATATAGTCCACACACATGCGTACTTTTCCATCTTTCTTCAGCACCGGGACTATGTTGGCTACCTAATCTGGGTATCGTGCTACTTCAAGGAAGTCCGCATCAATATGCTTTTGTACATCTTCTTTGATTTTTAGTATCATCTCCGGCTTCAACCTTCTAAGCTTCTACTGAACCGGTCTGCATTCTGGCCTTATGGGCAACTTATGCATCACTATATCTATATTTAATCCTAGCATATCTTGATAGGACTAGGCGAAGACATCTTTAAACTCTCGCAACAAATCAACTAACTCTTGTCTGATTTCTGGCGAGAAAGCAGTACCGATCTTTACCTCCCTTTGAGTTCATTTGTTCCGAGATTCAAAATTTCTATATCTTCTTTGTGAGGTAAGATCTTCTTGTCTTCCTTTTCTACCAACCTTAGTAATTTCTTAGGGATTTCACATTCCGTCTCATTTTCACACTCATTGACTTCCATTAGACACATTGGTCGATCAAGAAACTAATTCGGGATAAGGTTCAGGATCATTCATGCAATTAATAGTTGAAGACCTGCAAAGAATATAATAATATATTTGGAATAGATGCAAGAAGAAAAAAAGAAACATGTTTTCCATTTGAGAAACATCATGAAGGCATCTTTATTGAAGTAAACTTACATAATAGCCATTTACAGATAATCCCTTGTACTTGCGGGCAAAAGTACAGAGTGGTTCTTGGCATTACTCTATTTTATTCTTAAAAACTAGATGAAGATCTTCCGCTGTCCAGTTATTGAGTGCTTCACTAGGAAAGCGTGGACATATTCCTTCTAAGAACCTGTCAGGCTATGATCCCTCAAATATACCATTGATATACAACATTTCCATGATGTTGCCAAAGATATCCTCTTCCTGCAATTACACAGTTTCCAGGTTGTCTTTCTCAAGTTTCTTTTCTACGTTTTCAAACCCACGTGACTTGAAGATGCTAGTCAAGTCAAGAAGACCCATGGGTTCAGAAGAAGTTTCCATCCCCAAAATTTGAGCTCTCCTTTAGTCATCTTTTTTCTTCAGATCCTTTTGCCTCTGTTGAATGTTGGGCTTAAATCCAAGTCCAAAGCGATCCTTCTTCATGATAACATGCTTCAGACGCAGACATCACTGAAGATGTTTTCCAAGTCCCCTTCATGTTTTTGCACCTCTGCCAAATGTTTCACGGACAGTCATCTTAGTGCAATTTGATAGCCTTGGTCGAGGTATTGGCTTTCCCTCAGCAATGAAAGTTGCGTTGATAAATTCCAGAGCCCTGAATGAATATTCAAGAGCATTCTCATTTGTTTCAAAATACGGGGCATCAGTAGTTACCGAAGCAATAATATATTTTTCTGCTCCAACACAAACCAACTTTCCATCTATCACAAATTTCAGTTTCTGGTGCAAGGCTGAAGGTTTGATATCCATAACCACAAAGTAACATTGTAAATTGCAGGCCCAATTAACAGTTGCACCTCAATTTTCCCAAGTACGTCTCGAGTAGTACCATCAAATGCCCTCATCGTATTCTTGTATGCTTTCATGTGTAAATCATTAATTGACAACCTTTGCAAGGTAGCAACCAGCAGAACATTCAGTGCCAAGCCATTATATATTAGAACTCCGGGAATGATGAAAGCCTTGATAGATTCCATTCTACCCTTCGGGATCTCGTCATCAGTGAAGGTAATGTAGTTGTCTGCAGTAATATAGTTCACAATTCTGTCCAGCTTGTGTATTGATATATCATTTGGCACAAACATTTGATCAAGCACATTTATCAAAGCATTGCGGTGCCCTTCTAAACTCAACAACAGTTCGAGGATAGATATTCTAGCATGTTGTCTCTTCAACTGCTCAACTATATTGTATTCACTATGCTTCAAGAACTTCAAGAACTTTTAGGCCTGCTCTTCTGTAACGGGCTCATTTATTTTAAGAGTGGTCTCCTCCCCAAAAATCCTCTCCGGTACTGCAACAACCTTTCCTTTTATTTTCTCACCATCTTTATATGTTTCGGGTGAATAACATCTGCCACTCATGGTGAAATGCCCGACCTCATTTATCGACTCTGAATCAGGCTTTTCATCTTTTTTTTTCCAAAACCACATTTGTTTTATCTAGTGGCTTTATTTCCTCTTGGGACTTTGTCATCTCCAGTAAAGACATAGTAGCAGCATAATTCAAAGGAACCTTGTGGGAATTCTTGAAAGCAAGCAGGGTTGGTGGAGTAATCATAATCGTGGGAATCACAACAAGATTCACATTGGCTGAAGAGTCTTCCATCTTTGACCTAGTAGAGATAACCAACGGCCTGTTGACCCCATACTTAACCCCCAATGATTCAGCGGTGCATACTTCAAGTTCCTTTCTTTTACCAGTCTTTTCGAAGAACTCAATTTCTTTATTATTCTTCATTCCCTGAATCAAGCACCTGAACTTAGACCAGTGCTGAATTTCATGGCCATCTTCCTGATGATATTTATAGTATATACATGACTCCACTCATTTCTCAACTTTTATCCCTATTTGTATCATTCCAGCATTATACAATTGTTCAAACACCCACTTCAAAAGAGATCTAATCTCAGACACATCGGTTTTTAGCCGATTGGCCTCATCATCTTCCTCTATTGCATTCACATCTCGTCCCCTATAATTTGGTAAGGGATTGGTTGCAATATTGGGCTCATGAAATTTCAACCCCCTAGTATTGACCAAATTCTAAACCATTTTCTTGAATACGATATTTTTCTCAATTGTATGCCCAAGGATATGAGCTTTCGGATCATACCATAGAGGGTATGGAGGCTGGAGAGGTGTGAGATAGTAAGGTCTCACCAAATCTGCATCGAACAACTATGGGTACAGCTCAGAGTACGACATCGGTAAAGGCATAAAATTCACCTTATCTTTTCTCGGCCCCCGAGAATCCTTCATGTTTGAATTTTGTGAATTTCCTAATGTAGCCCCGGGTGGTATGATCTTAACATTCTTCAGTGCCTCATATACACTCGTATTATTCACTTTATTGTCCCTTCTCTTAAAATTCTTGTGGAGACCTTCTCCACTTTCTATTCTTCCATTCTTGATTGCCGCTTCAATCAATTCACCAGTCATTACCATGTCAGTAAAGTTATGGGTGACGTTACCAATCAAAGGTTTAAAGAGTGGCCCTCTTAGCGTGTTCACAAACATATGGGTGATTTCATTCTCCATTAACGCTGGTTGTACCTGTGTTGCTACCTCTCTCTACCTCTGTGCATATTATCGTAAGCTTTCGGTTGATTTTTGCTCTATAGCTTGCAGCATAACCCGAATAGGAACCATTTCAGTTATGTGCTTGTAGCGTTCTTCAAAAGCTCTAGAAATGTCATTCTATGACCTGATGTTCACCCGACTTAGCTGAGTATACCAGCGTGCTGCCGAGCCTGACAAACTATCTTGGAAACAATGAATCAACAATTTCTCATCCCTTAGATAAGCGGTCATCTTGCGACAATACATGGTAAGATGTGCTTTTAGGCAAGTCGACCCATCATACTTCTCAAAGTTAGGTACCTTAAATTTGGGTGGCAGGACCAGATCAACAACCAAACTCAAGTCAGCAGCACTAGACCCTTGCTTGTTTGCCCTTTGTATTTCCAACAAGAGGTCCTCCAGAGCTTTACAGCTCTTATCGTATTTTCTCTGAATTTCAGCAAGAACTTTTTCAATCTCGTTGACAGTATTCGAGTCTGGGACTTCATCACCATTTCCAAAGTTTGCTCCAATATTGACCGGATGACTTGTAGTAGCCCCAGCTAAATTAATGTGGACCTTCTTTGCAGGAGGTGGCCCCTCAGGCTGCTCCCTTATGTGAGATGTATTATCACCTTGTTCATTCATTTCGTTCGATCCATCTTGTGCTTTGCCCTTTCCAGATTCCTTTGGTCCCAGCAAAATAGTTAACTGGTTGATTATCTCCCTCTGTGCTTGGGCCAATTGTTCCTTTATAGACTGTTCAATTCTGTCAAATCTATTATGTAATTCAACACAGTCATTTTCAAGACTAGTAATCATGTCTTCTACAACCATGGTCCTGGAGCGCAGACGTGTTCCGTATGAATGCGGTATGATTGCGGTTTAAAAACAAACTGTCATAGAACTTTTCTTTATTAAACCATTTATTTTGTAAAATAAAATGTAAGCAAATATATGAATGTATGAATGCATGAATGCAAAAGGGGTATCGAATTTGAAAACCAGTTCTTAGAGAAACATCTATTTGCTAGAAAAGTCGCATAAAGGAAATAGATAATCTCAAATTATATAAAACTACTAGCCCTGATTCCTAAGTTAACTAATTCATGTAGCAATCGAGTGATGGCTTCCCCATGCTCGAGCTCAATATCTGGCTGTTCTAACAAACTCGTGGCTTGTTTAGACAAGATCTACACATATGCGGCGATACTCCTTACTTGTTTCTTGAAGTTGACCAATTCATCATTCTGATTCTGAACAGTGCGTTGTGCTGCTTTATACTTACTTTTCCATACATCGTTTTCTTGGTACAGTGCTAATTCATAACTTGTGAGCTTTTCCTTTAAGTCTTGCACTGTGTTTTCCAACTATACCATCTTCTTTTTTAGTCCTTCATTCTCTCGCTCCATCATAACATTGTCTACGTTGTGGTATTTCGTAATCATTTGTTCCAACTGTGATACTTGAGTTTTGTTAACTCAAAATTCTGGTCGTGTTCTTCCTCTAACTTCTTCTTCTTGGCTTTATTACTTGATTCTCTCCATTCATGGGCCTTTTTCTTTGACGCACTTAAAGCTTCTTCATACATCTTCTTATAGCCATCCCTTTTTTTCATATCATCCAACTGTTTAGACAAATTTTCAACCACCTTGCCCGTTCCTCCCTTTTGTTTTGCTTTACATCCAGCGTGAATTTCTTGTAGGTCCTTCAATTTTTGGATAACTTCCCGATTCTGCCTAGAGAGTTCTTTTCCTTGACCCTTCTGTACCTCCACCTCTAGTGTTGACATGGAGAGTTTATGTTTTAGTTCACTAATCCTCTTTTCATATCCTTTCACCTCTTTCTCATAATCGTGCTTCAATTTCTCTACTGTTGATGGTGCATTTCTTTCACGTTCATTAGTCGATTGAGCATTCCCTGAATCTTTTCGTGGGATACCATCATTGATCCTTCAAGCTCTCCATTCTACGTAATTTGGCATAGCCCCAAACCCATCATGAAGTTTTACTCTTCTTGGTGACTTCTAGGCGTCTAAAATATCTTTTACCTTTACCTTATACCCTTATGTCTTGTGCATGTACTCAATCCCTTCCATACCAGCAGTGGAGGGAATAAACTACCTTGATCCAAATTGGTGAGACACTAGCAACGGACAATAAGTTGTCCCTCCCTAAACCTCAGGTAATGGCACCCAATCGAAATTTCTACACCGGTATAGGTAATTGACCAGGTTTAACCAATGGGCCTTCCAAACAACATCAGAATCCTTCATGTTTAAGAAAATGTCTTTCCACTCTTCTACTGTCTTCTTCTCAGGTTGGTACACAGCTAGGTATTCATCTAACGGTGAGTAGCCAATACAATATCTACGAGCTCTATAAGGTGTAACCCATCTATGTCCCCTAAACTAGGCCTCCAACAGTTGAGCACAACCCTAAAATCTCCCATATCCTGACTTCCTACAAGCAGACAATGTCCTATATGTTCGGCTAAGATAGCTGGTACCAGATTAACCTTGTCCTTTAAATGCTCGAACAACATCATGGTTGATGGATCTATGAGTCACGAGGTTCTTGGGAACAACACTAACCCATAAATGCACAAGGCAAACAAACTCATTTTCCTATCTCTTTCATCACTCGCTAGTATCAAGTCTCGAATAACTGTCCAACCTATCCGCTCGTTATCCTCGATTACCTCCTCATTTCCTTTTTGTTTATCTCACATTAAACCAAGGTTCGTTTTTTCCCATTATTGCTTTCAACATCTTTCTGAAGGTTGGAACACTAGGGGGTCTCGTATAGAAATTGTCTCTTTCAACTCTCAGACAATGTATTAAAGCCCCATACTCTTATAGGGTGGGTGTCATGTCTACTTCCCCAAACGTGAAGCAATTATAGGTTGGGTTCCAATACTAAGTCATTGCTCTAATAAGTTCTCGATCCACTGAAACGTCTAATAACATTACTATGTCTCCGAATTCTCTCTAAAACTCTTTCTTCATAAACTCATCCCATTGTTCCATATGGCCTTAAGTTCCGGCAAACAACTGCTTTAACCCGAGTTAATTTTAGCCTTGTCTTTTGTTTTTGTCTCATGGTCTGCCCGGATGCTATCGTCTTTCCTATACTACATTTCCTCTGACCAAGTCCATACTGCAGTATTATCTTCTCCCTGTCTATCAAACCCTTCAACCATGTGTGATTCTTCCTATTCAACTAGCCTTCAAATCTATACCCCTTTTAAATGCAATATGATGTCATACAAAAACAAAACAAAACACAAAGGAAAATGTGTCAGTATCGGTGAAATAATATTGAAGACCAAAAAAATTAATTAAATAAACACAACATTACAAGTTATATTCGTGCAGAGAAAATAACCAGAGAAATATGTTTAAAACAGCTACACCCTGTCCTAAGTCCCTGTCTAGCTCTAACGGGATATGTTTCTAGATTACATCATGTGCTGCCCAGTTCTAGATTTTAGGTACCCGAACTGTCGTTACCATCTACTGCGATAGTAAGACATCGATTCGGGAGTATACGACCCTTTATAGCGGAGGCGGAACCCTACGGGGTATAAGGTTTGTATACAGGAAGAAAGACAAACGTCTGGTCACGGAGCTGAATAACTCAACGTGGGACAATGTCTCGCTCCCACTTAAGGGTGAAAGCTCGGGTAGAAGGCTATGCATGATCGACAGATATATCACACAAGAAAGCGCTACCTTCATTCTTTCTAAAAAATTCACCCAATAATTATCAAAAAAATTAAGTTCAAAGTACCACTCTTAAATGCCAAAATGCCATATAAAATTAATTAATTAGGCCTGACTCTCAATTTTGTCCCCACCGGAGTCGCCAAGCTATCGTGACCATTTTTGAACCGAGGTGTGAAAATGGCTTGACGATTGATTTTGAAATTAGGGTTTTTATTCATTTTAGTTAATCTTGAAATTTAAGTTTGAAATTGGAATTTTACCATTTTTAACTTGATCTTGAAAATTAAACTTTTTATATTAAAATCTATTTTCCCTTTATTTAATTCTAAAAACAATTTAGAGTCGCCACCGATCACTTTGGTAGTTCAGACACCATAAAAACAACCAGAGATTCATTTCTTAAAAAAATTGAGTTCGGGAGTCGGTTATGTGTGAGAAAGGATTAGCACCCCACGAACGCCCGTTATCGGTACCTTTTAATTTTACATGGCATTTTGGCATTCCGAATGATAATTTGCATTTAATTTAACCATAATTATCAAATGAATTTTAATTTCAAATGGAGATATCCTTTTTATAAGAAAATACATTTTTATATCGAATATGAGATTAAAAGCGCCCTGTTAAGAAGCACCCCCATTCATATTCATAAAAATGTATTTTCAACATAAAAAGTTTCGAATGCATGATTCATTATTGTCTCGTTCATTTTAAGTATAAACTTAATTAGGCTCTATTTAATTAAGTTAATTAAACTATGAATATCATTTAAATTTAAAGGCCTTTATGATACAATACTAATTGCTTGAATACCGTCCATCTCAGAACCCCAAGATTTAAATGATATTCTCTAATTAAAATGATTATTCTAATTATTTAAAGTGATAACCTAATTAAGGTTCTATTAAAAATAACTAAGTGTTTTTATTTGATTATAGGTTGTAGTATATATTTAAATGTACCCCTTTAAGGCCAATTTTGAAATAACACCTCATTGCAAGCAAGTGGAGCACCATCAGATTTTGAACCCCAAAGTTGCATTTAAAATACACGAATTTACTATAGTGATCTTCCTAATTTAATTATTGTATCCTAATTGAACTTAAAACTAAAGCTTCTAACAATTAATTAAAACTAAGTGAATTTATTATCTAGATATTAAAACTATATGCCCAATTTAAAATATGCAATCATACATATAAATTAAACAACAAATAAATTAAACATATTAAATGAATTAGCATTAAAAATAGGAGTAAATTGAGTTTTATTAAAATAATAGAGCTCAATTCTGATTTTTTTTATATAAAAAAAACAAAAGCACAATGACTTGTAACCCAATAATGAGCCCAAATAACCAATGGCCCAAAGAAACATGGATCAATTATCTGATCCAGGCCCCTTTGCAGGTCATCTAATTCGGCCCGGAGAAAATGCGCGGGTTATTTGACCTGACCCATTTGACCTTCGTGGGTCTCCCAAATCATACGCCAAAATGGTGTCGTTGGGTAGGGCTATAAAAGCTCAATTTTAAGCTTCTCCCCTCATTTCTGATAAAGCCTCTCTCACTCCTTAATCCCTCTCTCTCTAAACACTCTCAACTCAAACACTCTAAACCTAGGATTTACCCCCTGAAATGGATCAAACTCAGTTGTTCTTCGGCAAAACCATCACTGTTCTTCCCATTTTCTT
Organism: Hibiscus mutabilis; assembly: GCA_019671005.1. NCBI lineage: Eukaryota > Viridiplantae > Streptophyta > Magnoliopsida > Malvales > Malvaceae > Hibiscus > Hibiscus mutabilis. The sequence continues at coordinate 10,170,212 of CM033717.1, read as the reverse complement.
CTGTTCAATCCATACAAATAGCAAACCTTCGTCTTTTCTTATTTTTTTTAAGATCAAACTTCAAATTTTCACAAGAACACACCCCATGTTCTTCATTTTTCCACCGTTCAATCCACCATAAACACCTAAAAGTCTTACATTACTTGTTTCCTAAGATCAAACTCCCACATCTATTCAAAAACTAACCAATGTTCTTTTTTCTTTCCCTTTTCGATCTACAACCACCGCCCCTAATCAACCTCAGCATGTTCGTCGGCCACCGGAGGCGGTGCCGACCACTATCGGTCATCATCTTCGGTTATCTCCTACTTCTCTCCGGTCACCTCTGCTTCTTTCGGCCACCACCTGGTTTCGACCGGTGCCGTGAGGCGATTTCCAATTGCCGCACCGGAACTCTAAAAACTCCTAAAACATTCTATTTATTGTCCTAAACTCTAACCTATTGCTCGATTCAACAGAATCACCTGTCTTCCTCACTTAAACTAACTACCCGAACCCAAGTTATCTCATTTTCGACTCCGACAACGTTGCGAAACCTCTTCGGCTATCACAATATTTTTGACAACAACAGATAAACTCTAACCTTATCATTATTTCATTTTTAGCTATTGTTTAGCTGTAAATCTAAATCTAATGATTTTTACGTTTTAATGCAGGGAAATAAAGGAAGAAGTTGAAATATAATTCATGACGAACTCCGGTGATGGTTTCACTATTCCGGTGATCGTCTCCAACGTCTCCTGGTGTTTCCGGCAACCCTTCAATTTCTAGTAACTTCTCATTTTCTTTCTCTCTCTCTCCAATTATTAGGGTAATTATTAGACTGTTCTCAATTAATTTCTCTCTCCAGGGGTTTTTATAATACTGACTCTAGATGACGTCAGTGAGGGCTTAATCCGCGTGAAGGGGAAATCAACCACTCCTAGGCTGACACATAACTCTTTTTGGCGGGCTGAAGAAACACAAGTGTTTCTTTTGGGCCTTACCGGTTTTGGATTGTAAAATGAGCAGGGAACATATGTAATAGGCTTAAACCAAGTTTTGGGCTTTTGTCTTTGTAACTTGAATCCTTGAAATGTATTGGACATTTAAGTATTTATTTTGAGACACTATTTATATCTATATGGCTTATTTATCTATTTATTTATTATTTGTATAAAGAGATATGCAGAAGACCCCGGGTAAAAATCGGGTATTACATATTTATAGTTTGAATGGATGACCTATTTAAATGTAGAATTATGGTCTTGCATCTCCGACGAATCGTGTGTTGCATTTGTATTTTTTTAATTAGTTCTCTATCAACTGTTGAGTTGTGCGTGACGCCTAATCTTTACAGACGAGGGAAGACAGAGAATGATTGGGAGAGTAGACAATACAATCCTTTTTCCAACTAAAGGAGTTGTGTCTCCTCCTCCTACAACCGCATTTTCCAAAACCTGTAAAATGTTTCAGATTCCATACTTGTATATCAATCACAAATGTATTGTTGAGTACAAGGCCGGAGCCATGAAATTTAGTTTATGATGTCAAAATTTGAAATTTGTATGAATGAATTTTTTAAGTAGACGAGAACAGACAATGAGTGTTAATTTATTTGAAGGAGCGTCAATTTTCATTTAAAGTTGTGTTGATTTTAATTTTAACATTATTTTATATTAAATTTATAAGGGAAAAACTTTAAAAAATTTTGGAAGTCATGTAAAAAAAATTAGGTCTTGGTTTTGTTTATATTCATGGAAATTTTAGGTCTTGGTTTTGTTTAAGTTCATGAAAAATTTAGGTCATGGTTTTGTTTCTATTCATGGAAAAATGAGGTCTTTGTTTTATTTTAGTTCATGGAAAATATAGGTATTGGTTTTGTATAAATTCATGAAAAATTTAGGTATTGGTTTGGCTTCAATTCATGGTAATATTGGGTCTTCATTTTGTTTATTCATAGAAATTTTATGTCTGGGTTTTGTATTAATTCAAGGAAATATTGGCTCTTGTATCTCTTTAGATTTTACCCTTTGGCTAAGGTGTTCTTGTACATGGCTGAGTCAATCTATTAAGTCAATATTTATTTTTTTGATAAACAGAGAAAAAGAACCTTACTACAAAGTGTCTCATTAAAAAATTTCTCTAAGTTTAGATGAAATAAAAAGAGTACACTTATAGTAATTACAAAACTCATCAAAACAAAAAAGATCGAAATCAACAAACTAATCTATGCCCAACCCGGGCACCAAATCCCCATGCAACAAGGATAAAACCTCAGCTGGTGGTCCAGAAAATATGCTAGTAGCAAACACAGCCTCTCCGAGAAAAAAAATATTATATGGTATCAGCTCTCCACGTCATCCGTAGTCTCATCCACTAAAAAACAGTCAACTAATTTTTTTTTTCATGTCATTTTTTTCAAAGATTAATCTTCACTTTTTTTGCCATGTAAATAGGGAGTGGATGGTTACATAAAAATTAATTAGGAAAGAAAAAATAACATGAAAAATAAAAATTAGTTGGCTGATTTTTATTGGATGAGGACTACGGATGACGTGGTGAGCCGGGACCATGTAATAATTTTTCCTCCAAAAAAAGGAATAGAGCTAACTCGAGCCATCTTGACCATGCCATCGACAACTCCATTCACTGCTCGATTAATATGTCAAACCTTTACCTCCCAATCTCTATCCAATAACGCAAGCACAGCACGCACCAACGCGGACGAACCAGGATCTGAGCTCTGACGCTGCAACACCCGAACCACATCCGCATTTTGCGTGGTTAATTAAGTTCCCTTCCTCAGCCGAAATTTGAGGAATAGAATTCATCCTTGGCGTTCATAATTAAGGTTTAGGATTAAAGTTAAAATTTAGAATTAAAATTTAAGGAAATAAGGTATTGTGTTTTCTTTAGAGTTTAAGATTTGAAATTTAAATTATAATTTATAATTTAATTTTTTTGCGTCGGAACATAAAAATGTACATAATTTTTGTTTAAATTTGAGCATTTGCCATTTTTAAACGATTTTAGATAGGTAACCATCTAGGAACTTTCCACCTCAAAAAGGATCATTAAAGCAGAGAGCGATCAGGCTCGCTCGCTTTCAAAAACAAATCCAAGCCATTGCCATTGCCATTGCCATTTAAAAGATTAAAGATGCTGAAAAAGCTTTCGCCATTTGTTAAAAGCCTTGCTGAGTTGAGAACAGCGCTATGGGGTTAGGGAATATATGCAAAGTGGACGTTGCATGGCCAATATATGACGCTATACAGATATTGTACTGACATGGAAACTTACATACACCCATTTACATTTCTACAAAAAGAATAGAATTAAAAGATAATATTATTCAGCTATATAGCTAAAGATTACAGCAATATAAAAAGTGAAAACACAAGCAATATATTATTCATTTAACCAGCTTTGGCATTTTTCTGAACTAACATAGATGAAGAATGGAAAACTATTGCAGGAACTACAATTAGAACCATGTCTTGACGTTTCCTCCCCGGAGCGTGGTTTAATTGGTGTATAAGCTTTAGCTGGGAGTAGCCGAAAGGATTAAAAGTATGACGGAAACTAGAAGCTTCAGTCCCATTTGAGCGGTGCTAGCTGCCGACTCAGAAGACGGGGGGTACTGGTTGCTATACGGGAAGTAAGGAACCACTTGGTTGGGTGGCGAATAAACCCCTCCTCCAATTACTCCAGGCGTAGTTGGAGTCTGACATAAATAGCACGGCGGAGCACATGAAGGGCATGCTGCTGGTGGTGATGGCGTCGGCTTTGGTGGCGGTGGGGACGGCTTTGGTAGCGGTGGCGGTGGAAGAGAAGGTGGTGGTGGGCAATCAATTACAAGAGGCGGCGGAGGCGGAGGCGGTGGCGATGGATATGAAACGGAAATGCAAGTTTCACATTTTATTTCTTCTTTGGAGGATGTTGGGGTGGTTCTTGATGTGGCGGAAGTGAAGGAGGTGAGAAGTAAAGCGTAAGCAGCAAGTAAGAATTGCATGCGATAAAACAATGGCATTTTTGAAAGCTTTGATGGATTTTTGTTATAAAAAGAGGGGCTTAGAACGTAGGGTTAATTAGAAGGAAGAAGAGGAATAGCACCGAGGGAGGAAGATAAGGGAAAGGAGTGCACATGTGTGATGTGTGTATCGGTGAGTGGTGACCGCAAGCATTGTTTCTTACTTTATCTTCTATTGCTTGACACCATTACCAAAACAATTACTACCTTTTTCTTTAAAAAAATAAAACAAAGAAAATTACCAGAAATTTAAATTGCTGAAAGAAATAAAACTCTACTCTCCTTCCACCCATTTTTGGACAAAAATCATTTATTTTTTATATTTATCTTATGATTTAATATTAAAAAATTAAACTTTAAATTTTAACTTTTAATTATAAACCTTACATTTTAAAAAATACACCTTATACCTAATACTTCATTGACAATGGTAAATAACAATTAGTCATAAAAAGAAATGTAATTAAAAACACACTTTGATAAAAAAAAAAAAAGAACACTTTACAGTTTACATATATGCAAACAAATGGTGAGAATGAACGGAAAGGGAAAAGGATAATGGGCCATTATAATTGGTGGCTACCCAGGACTCAATCCTCTCGATGAATTTTTGGCACCGACAGACCATGACTGAAAAAACCAATCCAGTAGAAAAGAAAGAGCAGAGCTGTTTTATTTTGGGGGGTGCATAGCTACTGTTCATCAGACAGTGAGAAGTGTTGTGATTTAAAGGTGACGCGTAGTTTTCTTTGTCCTTTTTGCTCTTGGCCTGGCTTGGCCGGGAGAGAAGTTGGATACGGAACATAAGAATGATGACAAAGGAAAGTTAAACGAGAGACGAGAGATAATTTAGAAGCACGAACGGACAATTAAAATAGACTTAAAACTTTAATAACTCTTCAAATTTTTGTAAAAAAATTAATTAAGTTTTTAAAATTTTTTTACACTCAATTAAGCCCTTAAATTTAAGAAAAAAATTTGTTTGGCCCTTTGACCAACGTTGACTGTTAAATATGCCCTTAAACTTTTGCAAAAAAAATTAATTAAGCCCTTAAACTTTTTTACACCCAATAAAGCCTTCAAATTTTAAAAAAAAAATCAATTTGGCACTTTGACCGTTAAATTTATGTTTTTTTTTTAAATTTTCTTGGCATGTGTCGCAACAGGATAATGTCACTTGTCATTTCTAAGAATTTTTAAACTTTAATTTTTAAAAAATATATAAAAATCTGAAAAAAATCTAAATTTTTTGGAAATTTATTTTAAAAATATAAAAATATTTTTAATTCTGAAATTTATTTAAAAATAATAAATAATAATTTTTCAAAAGATTAAAATATTTTTTAAAAATTAAAAATATTAAATATTATTATACAATTATAAAAAAATAAATTAAAAATATATATAAAAATCTAAAATATATATATTTTAGATTTTTTCGGATTTTTATATATTTAAAATTTTTAGATTTTTTAGATTTTTTTCGGATTTTATATATTTTTTAAAAATTAAAGTTTAAAAATTCTTAGAAATGTCAAGTGGCATTATCCTGCTGTGACATATGCCGAGAAGATTTAAAAAAACCCGTTAAATTTAACGGTCAACGTTGGTCAAAGGGCCAAATTGATTTTTTTTTGAGTTTGAATGCTTAATTGGGTGCAAAAAAAAATTTAGGGGCTTAATTGATTTTTTTGCAAAAAGTTTAAGGCTTATTAAACCCTTAAGCCATTAAAATATGTTTGGCTTCAAGCAAAATTAAATATTTTAAATCTATATTTAATTTAACTATACACTAAATTTGACATGAATTCATTTAATATTTAATTAAAATTTAAACTCTTTATATACTCATTAAAATATCACAAAGTTAGATGTTTAACCTGTTATGGACGGTGATAATAACAGTGAGCAAACAAAATTTGAGAAGAAGAGAAAGGGAATTTAGACTAGAAAATTGGAACAAATTCCAGAGTTTTTCACACGCTCTCTAATTACATGATTGTATTATTTATAGTTCTCTCTAGAAAATGACAAAATCCGTTAGCTTGCTAGGTGCCTTCCTTTTCCTGTGGCTCCTTCAACTTTCCCCAACTGCCTGGATTGGTGTTGCAGTCTTGCTACTCTCTTTATCATCTCCTGGGCCCGTGGTCATTACTCGATCCATAACATCACCCTTTCCTGGAGAATGAACCTTGTCCTCAGGGTTTGGCACAACCTTGAAAGGAGAAACATCCTCCCTCAGCAATGGTAATGGAGTAATCTGCTGCAAGTGTAATAATCCGTTTTGGGCCATAAACTAAAACCGACTCAAACTTTAAACCTATAACTCAAACCCGGATTCAAATCCGTTTACAACCCATGATCCGATCTGATAACCAAAAATCTTTAAAAAACTTAACCCTAAATAACCTCCCTTGCCGCCGTCGCTCTCCTATACTACTGTCGCCGTCACACTCCGGCTATCACTTCGCCGGCAACCAAAACAAACCCCAATTTTAAATCTAGAAACCACAAAAAAAATAACATAAATCAAACCTAACCTAACCTAACCCTAAACCAGCTCATATCCCTGCCACAACCATGCCCCTGCCACAACCGCACCCCTGCCGAACCCATACCCACAAAATCTGGTCCCTCAGATCTGCAATCAACAGAAATTAATTATTTGTTTTGTTTGTAAAATCAACAAAAATTAATTGTTTGTAAAATCTGGTCCCCATATCTGCAATCAACAGAAATCAATATTTCAAGTTTTAATTCCTTTTAATTGTGTTAATTTAATTTAATTTGCCTTAAATTATATGATTGAATGCATGTTTTAAATATAGCATAAAGTATATTTGTTAGATCATATAATACACTTAGATATAATTGTTTAAAGCCTTAGTCTTAGGTCCTTAATTAGGATTTAATAATTAATTAGGAAAGGGACATTGTAGCAAATTAGTGTATACTAAATAGAAACTTTGGGGGTTCAAACTTGGATGGTGTTCCACTTGCTTGCAATGGGATGTTATCACAAATTGGCCTTAAAGAGGTACATCTAATATACATTACAACTTAAAATTAAATAAATTCACCTAGTTAATTTAAATAGAGCCTCAATTAGGTAAGCACTTTAATTAATTAGAATGACTAATTTAATTAGGGAATATTATATAAAATGTAGGGGTTCTGAGATGGACGATATTCAAGCAATTGATACTGTCTCATAATGACCTTTAAATTAATAATATTCATAGTTTAATTAACTAAATTAAATAGAGCCTAATTAAATTTGCACTTAAAATGAACAAGACGATAATAAATCATTCTTTAAAAACTTTTTATGTTGAAAATATATTTTTGAATATGAATGAGAGTGCTTCTTAACATGGCGCTTTTAATCTCATATTCGGTTTAAAAATGTATTTTCTTATAAAAGGATATCTCCATTTGGAATGCAAATCCATCCAATAATTATGGGTTAAATTAAAATTGAATTATTATTCTCAAAATGCCACGTAAAATTAAAAGGTACCGATAACGAGAATTTGTGGGTGCTAATCATTTTCCACACATAATTGACTCCCGAACCCAAATTTTAAGAACGAATCTCTAGTTGTTTTTATGGTGTCCGGTCTACCAAAGTGCCGGTGGCGACTCCAAATTTATTTTCAAAATAAAATAAAGGAAAATTTAGTTTAATATAAAAAAACTTAATTTTCGAGATTAAAAATGGTAAATCCCCTAATTTCAAACTTTAATTTTCAATATCAAATTAAAAATGGCAAAATCCTTTTTTTCAAAGTCAATCGTCGAGCTACTTTCACACATCGGTTAAAAATGGTCACGACAAAACTAAAATTGAAGCTTCGAGAAGTCCGTTATAATCGGACCAAGAGTGGCCATCCAAGCAACACCGAGCAGCATCTTCGTCCCCTCCAAGGGCAAGACATAAAAATCAGTCCGTACATCGATTCCATGATTCCGGAGAAGTAAGTTACGAACACAACCTTCGTTTGGTATCTTATCTCCATTACCCACCATGACTAAAAAATTGGGTGCAACCATCATTGGAAGACTGAGATATTTGGCGACACACGACTGCACAAAGTTATGTATGCTACCCCTATCTATCAGAATTTGAACTTGTTTCCCCTTGATTTCCCCAATGACGCGAATCATGTTTGGATGAAAACAACCAGCTAAAGCGTTAAAGGAGACCAATGATTATTCCTTACCTAACTCTTCACCATCGATATGAGTAATGTGCTCCGATACTTCTAGAGAAATCGTCAGTAGAGGAGAAAAGCGGAGTAGTCATCATCGAGACAAAACAACTACGGATCGCGACACTTGTGACCGGGCACATACTTAGCATCACAACAATAGCAAAGTCCTTTCTCACGTCTGCTTGAGCTTCTACGGACGAGATACGGCGAGGTTGCAAGGGAGGCAAACCGAGGTTAGTCTCTAAAGGAGGGGGACGACCTGGTTGATTTTTTTGTCCCATAAAAGTTAAAGTAGGGTTGGGCAAAAAGGATGGCAATTTTGGAGGCGGTGGACCGGCCCACATAACGTTTTTCATTGAACCGAGCTTCATGAAAACGGGCTAAAGTGGAAACCTCTACCATTGAAGTAGAACGGTGGCCAAACACCTCGTTCTTAATGTCATGACGCAGCCTTGAGATGAAACATTGCGTGAGGAAGTCATATGTGAGATTGGTTGTGCGCAGAGCCAATTCCTCGAAACGTGTTTGGTAATCGTCCACAGTGGTGGTTTGGGTCAATTTAGATAACTGTCTTTTGGGGGATTCCACCTCCATAACCGCGAGTCTCTTGTGAATTGCTTCAATTAAATGGGTCCATCCGATCAACTAGCATTGTCGTTGCATCCATCGAAACTATTTTCAAGCGATACCGTCCATACGAAAGGAGGTCATGGTAACTCGGTGGTGGTCTTCCGTCTCATAAAATTTAAAGAAATCCTGGGTAAAGGCAATCTATTCTTCCCGATCCTTGCTTGAAAATAGTGGAAGTTCGACTTGAACCAATTTCGAAGCAAAAGGAAATGCATCATCAAAATCTTGTCGAACCTTTGCTTTACCATGATTGATTGTACTGGCAGACGTCATCTCGCCACCCCCAGACATGGTGGCTGGGAGGAAATAAAACGCAATTGACGGTCCATATCCTGTAAGGTTTTCTCGATACTGTCATTCCAACGTTTCTGATCTTCAGCATGAGTTTGCAAGGAGGATAAAACTTGTTCATGATGAGTGGTGGTATCCTAAAGAGTCTTGATAGCATCTGACTGATTAACCATAATGGAAGAATCAGTGAAAGCGTTAATGTTATGGACGGTGATAATAACAGTAAGCAAACAGAATTTGAGAGGAGGAGAAATGAGAATTTAGATTGAGAAGTTGGAACAAATTTCAGAGTTCTTTCACATCCTCTCTAATTACATGACTGTATTATTTATAGTTCTCTCTCTAAAAAAAGGACAAGATTCGTTGCCTTCCTTTTCCTGTGGCTCCTTTGACTTCAACTGCCTGGATTGATGTTGCAGTCCTACTACTCTCTTGATCATCCTCTGAACCCTGGTCATTGTTCGATCCATAACATAACCTTATTTAGAAAAACATAATTTTTATGTCAAAAATTTACAAACAAAATCGTATGTCTATTCTTTTGAATGGTATCTATTGACTGACATAAAATTTGATCAATATTTTGAAAAAAATACCGTTAAACAAATTCTATATGTCATTCAATAGAAGGAAAAATTATTAGATGAACCATGTTTACCACATTATCCGTAGTCCCAATCAATTAGGTTCGTCTATCTCATTTTTTCTAAAGGTTAATCATCATCTCTTTCTTACATGTAATTAGAGAGTGGATAATTATTAGATAATTATTTTGAGATAAACGGACCTAATTAATTAGACTACGGATGACGATGAACAAAATTCATCTAATAATTTCTCCAAAAGAAGAGACATACAAATTTTGTTCGATCAAAATGTTGATCGAAGTATAATTGTAAGGACACGTGTTCTATTGGGTTGAGGTGGCATTCATTTGTAATTGCTGATGGTTCGCGTTTTCTGATTCGGTCTTTGTGGCAAAGGGACCTCCAAGCATGGGGAAGTCCCTGGCTGCTTCTACACTTTGACCTAATAAATAATAATCTAATCCTTAAACAAAGCTCTAACTTTTCATTCTCGCCTCTCGGTGATCTTCAATAGTCCAGGCCACTCCAGAATCTACCTCTGCTATTGCCTATTGTGACCCTGCTAGGTGCTAGCACCGCTTCACTGTTGCAATATTGGAGTGCAAATCACACAAAATTATTACAATTGACTACTGACTAGAGAGGAAGCACATGTGCTTACATCGTTAATTAACTTCAGTATGTAATGATTAACCCCACGAGCGTTTGACTAGGAAATTAAGCAAACATATTGTGAACAAAATATGTTCATTATCACAAGCTATTGATTATACATACGACCCCATAACATTGGGGGGGGGGGTTGTTTTGTCTTCTAAATTGCTACTAAGCATAGACATTGCTGTTAGATAGAGCCATTAAAAGAAAGGCAGCTTGTTCTTCTTCTTTCAGTTTGCTCTTCAGTTCCAAATTTCCCAAACGATGCAATCCCATATCTCTTGCAAAGCCGTTTCCACTCGCATCCATTCCTCTTTTACTTTTACTCTTTTCAGTTGTACTATCTCTGTTCAAACCGAGAAGCCCCCTGTTTTTCTTTCTGTACCTGATTCCACATGCATTGCAAAGTGACTTTGCAGCCAAGGAAGCAAACCCAAAATCAGTCACAAAAGAACAGCAAATACTACCGAAATATAATAAAAAGGTGGGTATAATTTATAAATAATGAAGAAGTTTACCCTAGGGCCAGATGGACCACCTCGCCAAAGAGGTGTTCTGGTCGTGTTGCAATCCACGCATCTTCTGTTTATCTCCTTGTACTTACTCATATGCATGTTTCTGATAGACTTCAACTTGGCGCTTTACAAAAATGGAATGATCAAACTGCTTTATAGCTTTGAACAAGAGACCCAAAGTAATGGTATTTGTCCAAAAAAAAAAAGAGACCCAAAGTAATGGTGAAAAATTGAGCTAAATTAGACAAGTTTTGGCTTTGAAAAACTTGAAAAGAGGGGTGGAATTGGAAGGTTTATATTGAAGAATATAAGTCAAGTGAATCTAGTGATGAGAGGGATATACTAGAAAGAGCCAGAATCAGGGCAAATTACTTTCTTTGGTTCAAAAATTAGGTATTGGAAAGAAGCCAAAGGTGATGAACGATACCAAAAGAGACAAAACACCGCCCATATATTCTGCTGTTCTGTGCCACCCATTAGCTACATCTGTTTGTAGCACCAGACAAAAAGGTGCTTCCAGTCAAGAACATACAACTTGCCATTTGGATTGGAACCTGTCAACCCATCATTTTACATGTAAATTTGTTGTGAGTTTGATCAAAAAAAGGTACTAAAATATTACAAAATGAAACTACCCACCAACATATTTCAGGAAGAAAGGGTGGCATGGGTTGCTACTATTACTCTGCATTTTGCTCCCCACTAGTAATTTTCCCTCATTAATTTAATCCGTTTCCTGTGAATTTTTTATTTTAACTATTGACTAATTTGGATCGGATTTTATTAAATAAAAAAGAAATATTATAAAGTTACAAGAAAATTTTATAAAATTAGAGTAGACTAATCACATTAACTAGTGATTTTCTCTAAAATTATTAGAATGTACAAACTAGTCACTAAAGCATAAATTAGGACTTAACAAGAAAAAAGTGATTGTAAGTCAAACTAACATAAAAATATACATATTGTTATGAATATCTTTATTTATGGTGGATATTCATATATTAAATGAGACTTTAATATACTTTATTATTAGAGCTTAATACCCATTAAAATTAGGGTTTCCATCTTATGCCTATAAATATAGTGTTTGGAGAAAGCATTGTACACAACCCTACTTTGAGAATATAATACAAGTCTCTCTCTTTCTCCCATCTTGTTCTTGTTCATCTATTTTATTCTTGCTCTTTACTTTATTCACAACACGTTATCAACACGAGACTCTAATCAACTGAGGTCTTCATTGTTCAAATCCAAAAGAAGTTACTGAAAATAATTCGATTATAGGATGAACAAAAAATAAGTTTTTTCTCTTATTTTTTTAGTTATTGATTGTATTTCTCTTTATATATTTTAACTTGTTTTTTCTTATTATTTTTTGAAAGACATGGAAGCATGTTTGATTTTATTTAAATTTTGAGCATTGGGTAGAGATGAGTTTGTGACTCCTCACAAATCAAAAGACGATTGATAGAGATGATCCGACTGTGTTTGGATTGTATTGATATTATGGTATACTTATTGAAATATCACTTATTACTATTATCATATGATAAGAATACATACAAAATTATTCTACCATATATTTCGATATAGCGATTGATTAATCATTCTTATATTAAGGTTAGTACATTCTAATATCATTAAACCTTAATTTTATTTGACATGACTTGATTTCTCTCAATAATAATAAGAAACTGTTTTTGTTATTATTATTATTATTTTACTTATTTTAATACGAAAGAATTCGTTAAACATTAGAGAGAATGAGTTGTTTATACATTAAACAATATAAAATCATTATAGTGATTATATTTATTTACGTCAGTAGAGGTTAGTAATTGCATCGATTAATCATTTTTACTTATACATCCTCATAGTTGTTTATTTGTTTAAGAATGACAATTATTCTTATAATGATTATATTTATGTTATTTTATTGATTAAAGTTGGTATTTTTAACCATATTTTGAGTTTTACATGATGGCTTTAAATGTCTTAGAAAGAGATACATGATAAAGAGATTATGAGAAGCTATCTTGGTCATTTATATCTCTATTGTCCTCGAGAGAAAAATCAATATCGATAAACTCTATTTTTATTTTTATTCTTTAAATTACGCTTTTAAAGTACAATAAATTATGGTGATTTATGATCTACAAGAAGACTGTTATAAATTATGGTGATTTATGTTCTTTGTTCCGTTGGTTTAATCCAAGTATATTGGTTGGACATCCCATTCTACGAGGCTATTGGTCGCAAAGAAGGTTTCTAAAGGACCTTGTGAATTGGCTTAACAATGCCGCGTACGAGGATTAAATCTTTGAAATAATTTGCTCAAAATAAGGCTAGAGTTATTATACTTCTTCGGCGTCACCTCTATGAGGGGTTGAAATCTGAATATTTAACGGTGAACGATCATCTTATTCCTTGGAATAATCTAAAGGAATGATATGATCATCAAAAAATTGTTATTCTACCTAAAGCTCAATATGGTTGGTTGCATTTGAGATTGCAAAATTTTAAATCAATAAGCAAGTATAACTCTGCTATGTTTCGAATTACTTCACAGTTGAAGTTATGTGGTCAAAATATTACCGATGAAGATATGTTAGAAAAAACATATTCTACCTTTCATGCAAATAATGTTGTCCTCAGACACAATATTGCAAAAAATGTTTTAAAAGCCCACTAGCTCCACTCCATTCCATGAAGTGAATGTGAGATTTTATAACAAACGCCACATTAGTAGTTGTGGTCATGGTCAAGGCTATGGACATAAACATTATGATCATTTTGAGAATAATTATATCCACCACAAGCGGAACAATAAAGATGTCAATAGTACAAAATATCATTCCAAGAAAGAGAAATTTATGCGTCATAGATGTGGTAACTTAAATCATTGGCTTTGTATTTGCCGAACGCCGAAGTATTATGGACCTTTATCCACAATCATGAATGATAAAGGAAAGAAAATATAAACAAATTTTGTTTATGGCGAAAATAATTATAGCGTTTTTGGTCCAGTTCAATTAGATATTGTTGATTTCTTCATAACCCTTCAAGGGAATAATTTGCCATTTATTTTATTTCCCTTATAATCTCTAAAGGGAATAATTGATCATTTATTTATTATTTATTTATGTTAATTTACTTTATGTTAATTTGTTTTACATATTATTTATTTACGCTTTATGTTTATTTCTTTTGAAGAATATGATTACTTCTAGAATAAAATATGCAATGAATTGTGGTGATTTATGCTTAGCAGACAATGCAAGTACTCATACTATACTTAAGCATAAGAACTATTTTTCCATTTAAATGCAAGGGAAAAAAATGTGAGTATTATATCTCAAAGTACTAAAATATCAATGCTCCAGAAGAGTAATAAGTTCTTGAAACATTATCTTTGATAAATAATTGATTTGATATGTGTTATATTTAATTTTTTTCATTCCTTGAAGTGAATGGTACAAAGCACATATTTTTCATTCCCCAGAATGAATGGAACAAATCACATATTGAAAGGTGCATAATTATACATAATTTCCCATTTAAAATGCAAGGAAATAATGCGAGTACTATATCCAGAAGTACTAATATCATAGAAGGCTCCAAAAGAGCAAATATGTTATTACCAAATGGAACTCTATTCCATATTCACAATGCATTATACTCGCCAAAATCGCAAAGAAACTTGTTGAATTTTAAAGATATTCACAAAAATGAATATCATATTGTGACTATTAGTCAAGGGGGTGCTGACTATCTCCATATTACGAGTATAACTCAAGGTAATAAGAAAATCTTGACAAAATTACATACATTGTCATCTAGATTGTACTACACAAGAATTAGTACAAAATTGAAACTCATGCTATTGTAAACCAGAAGTTTACTGATAACTTTATTATTTGACATGACCGGTTAGGCCATCCCGGTTCAATTATGATGTGAAAATTTATTGACACTTCATGTGGTCGTTGATTGAAGAACTGACAGATTCTTCGAAATAGTGTTTCTTTCATGTGATGTTTGCTCTCAAAGCAAATTGATTATTCAACCATCACCAGCTAAGATAGATTATGAATCTATTAATTTTTTGAAACAGATACATAGTAATATATGTGGGCCCATATATTTATCCAGATATTTTACAGTTTTAATTGATGCATCAACTAGATGGTCATATTTATCCTTATTGTCAACCCGCAACTTGGCGTTTGTGAGGTTACCTGCTCAGTTGATAAAATTATGAGCACATTTTCTAAATTATCCTATAAAGATAATCACTCTTGATAATGCTGGTGACATGTCATTTTATATACAACATCACTAATTCGCATCAAGCCAACAAATTATCATAAGTTTTCCCCATATATATGGTTTTTGGTCAGGATCCAAATAGTTCTTATCTTAGAATTTTTTGGTGTGCGATATATGTTTTAATTGCTCTACCACAACACACAAAGATGAGTCCTTAAAGGAGGTTGTGAATATATTTCAAATTTGAATCCCTTTCGATAATTAAATATCTCGAGCTTCATATGGGGAATTTGTTTACAACTCGATTTACTGACTGTCATTTTAATGAGTCGATTTTCCCAACATTAGGGGGAGAAAATACACAGTTGGGAAAAGAAATATATTGGAATGAATTATCATTATCTTATTTTGATCCACGTACTCAACAATGCCATTGTGAACTGGAAGTTCAAAGGATAATTCATGTACAGAACTTAGCAAATCAATTGCCAGATGATTTTGCTGACCCTAAAACAGTGGCTAAGTCACATATACCAACTATGAATGCTCTGATTAAATTTGATGTCCTAGAATGACAAACTCTAGTTGCTAATGAGTCAAACTTACGCCTGTAGCGTGGTAGACAAGTAAGTTCCAAAGATAAAAATCCTCAAAAAATAAAAAGAGCTATATTTTATGATGGTCTGATCGAGGAATCAACGTATTATGAAAATATCTAAAAGAGATTAAAAGGTCTCCAATAGAGATATTGACATGACTCAGGTACCTAATAATAAAGAAATCTTAATAGATTTTGTCATGTCTGGTAATAAGTGGAACTGAAATCAACTCGACGTCGATAATACATTTGCATGCAATATATCACTAGAGATTTTGATGTGGACTATTTTCAATTGGAGAATGTAAACAAATAAATGACTGGCCAAAATAAAGAAAGACAATTGAGGCGAAACTAAAATCTCTTTCGAAATGAGAAGTATTCGGGCCTATAGTTCATACACCGGAAGGTGTAAAGCCCGTAGATATAAGGGTTTTTGTGAGAAAGAGAAATAAAAAGAAAAATCACAAGATATAAGCTCGTTTGGTAGCACAAGGATTCTCACAACGACATGGAATAAATTATGCGGAAACATACTCCTAGATGGTGGATGTAAAAGATTTTTATTAGTCTGGCAATAAAAGACTTAGTTTTCGCCTAATGGATGTCGTTACATTCTATTTGTATGAGTCTCTTGATAATAGTATTTTTCATGAAATTTCTGAAAAGATTTAGACCGCAGAAGTAGTTAATTCAAGTTCTCGATAACACTATTGAATCAAATTGAACTTATCTATTATGGATTGAACAAATTAGGCGCATATTGTATAATCGCCTCAATGAATACTTATTAGCAGAAGGCTATAAGATTGATTCAATTTCCCTGAGCATTTTTATTAAGAGGTTTAGCTCTGGATTTGTCATTTTTGTTGTTGTGTATGTTGATGATTTGAATATCGTTGAGACTCATGAAGAGATCTCCTTAACAATGGAATCCTTGTGCATCAATCGACATACACAAAAAAAATATTTAAAGAGACTTTACATGCATAACACATATTCGTTAATCACCCTTATGGTTGCTAGGTCTCTTAATGTAAATAAAGATCTATTCTGCCCTCGAGAAAAGGGTAATAATATTCTTGGACCAAAAACACCATATATATTAATTGATCTGGAAGCATCATATCTTAGTTGGTCCAGAAATACTATCTAAGTGCTACGAGACCATTACCTTTAGATCTTTCAAAACTCGATGCCTTTCCAAACATGTAAATAATTGCTATGCATGAGGTAAAGCCGAAATATGTGTTTGGCTAAACGTATCCAGAAGATATGTGAATTGATTTCACAAGATAAGATGCAAGCTATCTTGTGTAGAGATAATGCAAAATTTATATCTCAAGGTGGATCCATCAAATGTGACAAAACGAAACATATTTCTTTAAATTTTCATCCCTCGTGATCTGCAGAAAAATAGTATTCGATGAATCCTTTCAAGCCGTAATTTGTAAGATCTATTCACTAGTGCATAGTCTACTTCAACATTTGAAGATTATATTCGAGATTGAATTATGAAGATTCAAAGATCTTATGTAATTTTTTTCATGAGAGGGAGTAAATACGCGTTGCATTCTTTGTCCCAATGGGTTTTCCTGGTAAGGTTTTTAACGAGGCAACATGATATGCGTATCAAAGATGCGTGTACTCTTTTTCCTTCACTAAGAATTTTTTTCCCACAGGGTTTTTACCTTAGTAAGGTTTTAACGAGGCACATTATCTTCATAGATATCCAAGGGGAAGTGTTATGAATATCTTTATTTATAGTGGATATCCATATATTAAATGAGACTTTAATGTACTTTATTATTAGGGCTTAATACCCATTGAAATTAGGATTTCCATCTTATGCCTATAAATATAGAGTTTGGAGAAAGCATTGTACACAACCCTACTTTGAGAATATAATACAATCTATTTTATTCTTGCTCTTTACTTTATTCACAACACATATAACAATGATAGCACGTTAATAAAATTTACCACAACTCAATCATAAACCATCTTTGGTAATTGCAAGCGTTTATCAATATAAGAGAAACAATCCGAAGGTCCAAATAGGAGTAAATCAATATGATAATCAAATGATCACAATTGGAGAGACAATGTCAAATTTGACACTAAAAAGAGAAAAAAAAATACTACAAGAGCATAAAAAACTTGTCATAAGAGTAAAGATAGCATGCTAGAAGAGTAGAAAAACAATAAAAATGAAGGCTTATTAAACCAAAACACACAAAAATTTAAATATGTAAAAGTAAAACTAAAAATGAAAAAGAAGAAGATGAAGAAAAACACAACAAGAAGTATGAGCGAACATAAGTGACAACCGTTTGTTCAAAAGACGGACAATGACACTTTTCTAAACCATCAAAAAAAGAAAACTTAAGAACAATAAAATTAAGTAAAACAATAACTCATTTTTATGAACCGGCATAGGCAGATGTATGTAGTATTTTTAGGGTGCAAATAACTCCATTAATCTAACTAAAACGTCTTTCAAATTTATTATAAAATATAAAAAATTAAAAGCTTTCGTAGTATATATAAGAATTGGCCCCACTTGATTTTTTGAAATATGAAGTTAACAATACTTATTGCAGTGCTATAAGATTTTCCTAAACTTCATACTCCATTATATAGAAATCTTGGCTCGGCCGCCGCTGTGAACCGGGGAAATAGAAAAAAGATAGTTTGCCATTTTCAACTTGCAAATGGTCTTGAAATATTAGAAAAATCAATGAAAGAAGTTTTTAGAGCCGAAAGAGATCAAATTAAGTAAAACAATAACTCATTTTTAAGTTCAGTATTGAACAAAAACATGTTTACTGCTTGAACTGAATCCAAAGGAACCGAATTTCGAAACAGAACTCATTTTCTTTATCTGATCAAAACATGGAGTACGATATAATGTAATCACAGTACTAAAGTTTCTCCAAGAGACAGTGCATGCCCCATATAACCTACCTATGAAGAAGAAGAAAAAGCAGTTGACTTACATGTACGTGGGGAATGAATAACAGTAACACCATGTTCTCTGCTTTACCAAAGCCAACCCACGTGGGCAGTTAAAATTACAATGTCCGACACTCACATGTCTAACATTCATATATATGAACGTGCAATTTGGACTTAATGGCACTCGAAGCTATTATTCAAAAGCTGGAAAGAGATGCCCCTACGTTTAACATGTTTTCTGCTATGATTTATGTACAGATGTAATGGCATAAATATTTTTACCACACGACTAATTTGGCTTTGGGTATTTGGATAAATGTCAAAGCATCATGAGCTCCCCTTTCAACCGGATAAATGCCAACGAATGTGATAACCCTACCAAGTACCAATCCCCCCCCCCTGTCCCTCTCCCGCTCACACACATTAACAGGTAAATTCAATAGGACCATACAAGAAAAGAGTTAAAACATGACCAAACAACTCAAAAAAAGGTAGATAAACAAATAATATTGTCGTCGGTGAAAGATAAACACCATCAACACTAACATAAAATGCATATAACAATGACAGCACGTTGACAAAACTAGATTTACCACAACCACGAATTATCTTTGGTAATTGCAAATAAAGTAGTTCAACATGATAATCAAATAACCGTCAACTGAAGAAACAATGTAAAATCTAACCTTAAAAAGAGAGAAAACATATGACAAGAGTAAAGTAAACATATCATAGGAGCAGAAAAGGCATGCTACTTGAGAAAAAAAACAACAAAAATTGTGAAGATTTATTATATCAAAGCACACAAAGAAGACGAAAGAGTACATAACAATGATTATGATTGACAACCGCTTGGGCAAAGGTCGACAATGTTACTAGGGACGTAGCAAGGATTGAACATTTGCATGTGCTAAAATATTGAATTTGAAAATGTGCGAGTTTATTAAGTATTTAAAACTTAAAATTTATTGGGCAATGCCTATTTTGTCTAATATTTAAATTTATAAGGACTTAAATTGATATTAGACCAAACAATTTGATAATGCGGTCTTCTTTAGTTCAATCCCCACTTAATTATATATTTAATAAGCTCTTGTATTTTCTAATTTAAATATTTATTTTTAAAGGGACCAAATTATAAATAGACCAAAATCTATCAAATATTCTAATTTTATGACAGGGGTCGGGGCCAAGGGAATTCCGCTCCTGAATGTCACTCTCCTAAGCTACCAAAAAGAAAATAAGACTTGAAAACAAAGAGAGAAAAATTCCTGATAAGTACTTTATTTGGCTATTATTTTATCTTTAATTATGCATTTAATGGTTAGTTTATGTTGCTGATCTGGATGTTTTTGTGCGTTTTCTATGCAGGACTACAATTCTGGAAATTGCACTTAAAATACAACATTCTGTAGTTTTATTTTCTGAAATCAAGGTTAGGCTAGTGGGCGTGAATCTGGGCATGAAGCGTTTGACGTGGCATCTAGTCAGCATCTTCTAGAAGGTCCAGTCAACGGCTTCTAGAAGATCTAGTCAGCAAGGACGGATGAGCAGACCAGCTACATTTAAAATTCAAATTAGGAATTATCTTTTGTTTTTAGGATTTAAATTTGAATATTTTTAAGATTTATCTTTTATATTTTTAGGATATTTTAGGGTTTCATAATACTATAAATACCTCTTTGGGGTAAGCTAGAAAGATATCTCTCATTCTTAGTTTGTTCTTGCTTTTGAAGTTCTATAAAATTCCATTTTCTTTAGGTTCTTGTTTTTAAGTTTTTATTTATTTTCTTTTAAAATGCTAAGTATGATTTCTACCATAATCATGCTTAGCTAATTTCCCAATTAGCCAAAGGCATAAAGCGATGCCTCAATTCATTTTGTGAGAATTGAAAAGCACTTAATATATTCGGATAACATTCTTAATTTTCTAAAAACTTAGATTGACAATCGGCCTTTCTTTTAAAAATCTTTACACTTTCATCTCAAAAAGCTCGTGTTGATTTGAATGTTATTCTAATTTAAAGTTGGGAGGAAGGATTGGCTTGTAGCATATTCGACTTCCTATGTGTAGTAACGTTTCTCCCCTTTCTTCTTTTATAAATATAATATGCGTGGTTTTCTTTTAGAAAATCCGTCTATACAAATTATCCCCTAAATCACTTTTGAAATCTTGGTTTAGAGGATTTCCTTTGAAAATATGTTTTTTCTTTGGAAATAATGAAAATTTGGAGTCGCCACCGGCCGCTTGGATAAGGTAGGCCGGACACCACAAAACTAGAGATTCGTTTTGAAAGGGTTCCGGAGTTGGTTACGTGTGGGGAAGGATTAGCACCCCCATCACGCCAGTAATCGGTACCAAAATATTTGTTGCTTTTAATCGAAGGAAATTGTCGAAATTTGAAAGAAATTTAATTTGGTGACCTTAATTGAACGTGATTTATTAAATTGGTGGGTTCAAATTAATTGGACATTTAATTAACAAGGTTGACGATACATCGGACCATATACTAAACTGACATCATATAAGTCTAACTGCCGTGTTAGTTTATGGTTCGAATCCCGCACGTCACCTTTATGCATGGTGCAAGCAGTTAAAGAATGATGTAATGATTTGGCTAAGCTTTAATTTTACCTTGAGTTGGTAAGAATTAGTTCAAATATTTGGTCAACATCCTTTAAGCTCAGACTATTACGACACAAATATCAGAATTAATGAATACTTCCTTTTTATGATTTAAATTAATTAATTCAAAATAAATGAGTCACGTGAATGACAAATAAAATGAATGTCACAAAAGGCTTGAAAATTAAACACACAAAGAGACCCCTAAAGCCCTAACCTAAAAGGCCCAGATTATGACAATTCAATTAATGATATGAGTATTAATTAGGCGAGTCTAATATTAATCCCAAATTAATTAAACCCTAAAAATTAGAAAACCCTAATAAATTATGAATTGTCTTGTAAAATGATAATTAATTCGATCGACTTTTAAACTAGTATTCCAATAAGCCCAGAATACTATTTAAAATAAATCAAATTAATTAATCATGACTTTAAATTAAATGTCCATCTAAGCCCAATTGTCAATTTTATCCTAAAAGAGTAATTAAGGAGATGCTCAATTAATTTAATGAATTTAACACTTATTCCAATAAGCCAAGGGTAAGCTTAAATTCACTTAACCAATTCGAACCTTGATCTAACTAAAGCTCTAAAGAACTAATCCTAAATTAATCTAATTAATTTAAAATCGTGCCCCTATGAGACGAGCACATAGCTTAAATTAATTAAATTAATTTTTAAACTAATCTAAAGGCCTTGACTAACACAAAACCCATCTAAACTAGACTCAAGGCCTGAAAAACAAAAGAAGGCTGAGCCCACCCAAACCAAGGAAGGCCTAAACTACTAAACACATAACATATGAACATAAAATATCTATATCTTAACTACATTATTCACTGTGTGAAAGACCAAGCATTATATATATATAACTATATTATATATATTACGAAAAATTATGTATTGGGAGAAAACCATGTACTGTAAAAACAGATATTATATATAAATCATAAAACCGTATATCATATACATAAAAAAACTATATATTATATATTTTAAAGAAACTACATTTTGTGTTACGTAAACTATATATTACATAAATAAGAGGACATATATCATGTATTAGATAAATCTATACATCATAAAAGAGAACATATATTATACACATGTATACAGACGATGTAGGGTGTGTTGGATGTATATCATATTAAAAACGGTATTCCTGCATATATACACATACTTTAGTATAAAACAGTTTTAAACATAGAATTATATATATATATATAATATAATAATATATGATGAACTATATTATAAAAAAACATATAAAACCGTATATACACCAATCCACAAAGCACAAACAAATACACACTATGACTTTCAAAAAGACCATATACATGTGTTATATACTACAAGTTTCAAACCATATATATTTAATGCATACAAATACTATAACGTATACAATATAAATACTATAACATATATACGTACTAATGTATAAAATATAAACCTATTATTTGTAACATGTATGCACATAATATCATAATCTAGATACATAATATGTAACCAAGGTTGAGATGGTACCAAACTCAATGAAATTGGGTCGTGGACTTGTTGTGGGCCGCTGTTGGAGCGGGTAACCGTCTGGATCCGGGGCGGGTCAAGCGTTCACGCAGGTTATCAGGAAATATAGGTTTTATCTCCCTTCTTCACTCTTTAATCCCTTCTTTAGCCGAAGGAGGCAAACCCATTTTCTCAAACAAAGCCCTAGCAGCCGCCGAAACTCGATCTGCCTCTCACCGCCGCTCCCGTGGTTTCTCCGGCCGACCAACGCCACCACGTTGAAGCCCTCACACTCCTCTTCGTTTCTATCCGAGTGGATTCCACCGGGGATAACAAGAACACCTCAAAATAGAGCCAAAATCTTCAACGTCTTAGAGCACCGATCTGTACCGTCCGCCATTGGATGGTGCTGGATCCAAGACCTACTACTCCCCACATTGAGAGAAGCCTGCCCACTATTGGGATTACTGAAATAAGGCTCCGGTCGCCGGAAAATGCCACAAGCCGGAACGGGTAAACCCTTCTAAACGTGTCAAGTTTTTCGCCGTTGATTTGAGGATCCCACAGTCGGATGGATTTGGTTTTAGGATATATTGTTCCTCTCGCCTGGAGGAGCTAACCCACCGTTGGGATCGTCCGTTTGGCGCTCCGGTCACCGAAAACCGCCAAAGCCGAGAGTAAGCTTTCTCTATTTTCTCTTTTGTTCGAACTAGAATACATATAAACCTCCAAAAAATAGAAGACTGCTCTTTTTTATTGATATATAGACATATCAAAACCTAGCTTGCTTTCTGATTCGGAGAGAAAAAGATAGAAAAAAACTCAGGAAAAATCTTTTTTTCTATTGATACTCCAATCTCCTTCTACAATCAATTAGGGTTTTTCTTATATAGCCCCGAATTACATTGACGGAAAGAAAGAAAAAAAGCAATTGAAATTCTTGATTGGTTGCATATTTCATTTGTTTGTATTCATCTTACAGCTCTCTACTGTCGGTTTGTTTCCTGTAATCTGACATTTGTGCTTATTCCTCTAATTTGTTCGTTTCTGCCTGCGAGGTGTCGAGAGAAAGGGGGCCAAATTGGTTGTAGGGCTGAAGCTCGGTCCATGGGGCTGTCGACTGGGGACCAGCACGGGAGGCTGGTGGCTGCTGCGTGGGCCTCTTCTGGCTCGAATCTGAGTCACTCGATCACCCTTGATCGGACGATGGAAAAGACTGCACAATGAAATAGGCAGCCAAATCAGGGTTTCAGATCAATAAACCTGGTCTCGATTTGGGCTTTTGTAACATATTCTTTACTTGAAACTGTAAATAGACTTTATATATATATATATATATATATATATATTTGGGCTTTTATTTGATGTATTTGGTTTTATTTCATATGGTTTAGAGTTTTTTCTTTTGATTCTTTTCTGACTTTATATAATAATAATAATAATAATAATAATAACAGAATATAAATAAAATAACCAGATATAATGGTAATGATAAACCATAATAATAATAATAAGAATAAGAATAGTAATAACAATAAAGGCTGTATGCTAGTAAAATTTCTGTTTTTTTAATTGGGTACTAACATAATAAACATACATAATATGATAATGTAGGGTAAAAAGAAAACAACAAACTCAAATCAAATAACATTAGTAATCTTTTTTTGGGTTTTTATGATAACATAACATATAGCAACATTTCCATGTATATATAATATTGGTAGTTTTCTTTCTTTTCTCTTTTTTTTGTTTATGCTTTGGTTTTAATTAAAAGGTAAACAAAGCCAATAACACTTTATTTAGATAGTAGTAACTATATAAGCTCATTATTGTAAAAAAACGAAAATAAAACGGGTTCACCCCGGACAAAATTAGTGATTATAGCTGCCTCTATTTGCTTATACTTGTGGAATAAGAATAAAACAAAGACCATAAGCACTAATTTTGTCACATTTCCCTGATGAACGATTTATTCTTCCGGAACGGCAGTGAACAAGCCAAAATAACTTGTATTCCTAGAGCGGCGAAAACAATTTGGTAACGCTGGTATGTCCTTCCGGAGCGGCAATGGACAGACCCGACAACAAATGACTAATTCCTCCGAAGCGAAAGACACATGAATCCAAATAACTCATTTTCTCGAAGCGGCAAAAATCAACTGGTTAGCACTGGCATTTCCTTCCGAAGCAGCAAGGGACAGACCAGACAACAAATGACTCCTTCTTCCGAAATGACAGTAAACAAATCCAAATAACTCGTTTTCCTGGAGCGGTGAAAATGATTGGGTAACGTTAGTATGTCTTTCTAGAGCGGCAATCGGCAGACCAGACAACAAATGACTCATTCTTTCGAAATGGCAGTGAATGAATCCAAACAACTTATTTTCCCGGAATGGAAAAAATAATTAGGTAGCGCTAGTATGTCATTTCGAAGTGGAAATGGACGCACCAGATAGCAAACGATTCATTCCTCCGAAGCGGCAACGAACGAATCTAAATAACTCGTTTTCCTGGAGTGGCAAAAACGATTGGGTAATGTTGGTGTGTCCTTCCGGAGCAGCAATGGGCAGACCAGACTACAAATGACTCATTCTTCCGAAATGGCAGTGAATGAATCCAAATAACTCATTTTCCCAAAGCGGTAAAAACGTTTGGGTAGCGCTGGTATGTCTTTCCGGAGCGGCAATGGGTAGAACGGTTAGCAAATGACTCATTCCTCCAGAATGACATTGAATGAATCTGAATAACTTTGCTTTCGCGAAACGGCAGAAAGCAAATTGGGTGGCGTTGGGATGTCTTTATGAAACGGCAACAAACAAAGCGCGTTGGTGCATACCCCCAAAACAGTAGAGAGAAAATGGCAATTCTTGACATGAAAATTCTATTCTTTTTGGACCTATATGAATGGGCCTTCTGATCTTTCTATTTGGAAATTCCTGAACCATGATCATTTGCCTTCTTCGCTTTGGAATCCTGACATGGTGAGTTTGAAATCCCCCGTATGAAATCCTTACTTAGACTTTCACTTCCTCGTTTGCTCCTCTTCATAGGAGAATATTCGACATATCTTTCAAATATTTTGGACTCTCGGTCACTTCCTTCTTCTTGGTCCATTGATCTCGATCTTTTCTTGACTTTATGTTCATTTCTTTGTAATGGTGGTTCCTCGTTTCACATTCGGGTTCAACCTTTTATCCTCCATTCCCTTGAGTTCTTGAACCTTTTTGCTCTAAAGCGCCTTTACAGGTTTTTACGCTCAGAGATTTTCTTTTTCCTCTTATTCTCCTTCTTTTTTTTCCTTTTCTTTCTTATGGATGCCTTTACGGGTTTTCGCCTTTAACCTCTTGGATTTCAACGCGAGAGGCATTTGTTGTCTTTTCCCGGCAGGTTTTGTATCTGATGTCCTCTCGCCTCAGCTTTGGCAGATTTCCTTTCACGTCTCGAATAGAGTGTTGGTTTTATCTTGTTTCCTTGACTTTTTCTTTAAGATTGCGAGTTCCTCTGAAACTTCTCACTTTTTCATGGTTGGTTCTTCGGACTACGAATTCATCTATGCACCAATTTCTATTGTGTTGGCGTCTTAGTATCATGCTCGGATGGTTTGCTCAGAGCCCAGAGGTTTTGATGGGAAACACAACGGCTACTGAAGTTTAAGAGCTGCTCTACTTGATACAAAATTCTTTGATCTTTCACCAAAGTTCAAGGTCTAGAGTGGTTATTCTCAAAGTTTTTCATTCTCTAAGGTCCAAAGGGGAAAGATGCTCTCCTCACGTCAGATTTCTCCAATCTTTGCAAGTGTTGATGAATCATGGATCCTTCCCATTTCAACAAAGATTTCACCTCTTCTTCAGGTTTATCTCATCATGATCTTCTCAACTTTCTATCAAGGCTGACATCTGAATAGTTCCTCTCATCATAAGCTGCTCATTCTCCCAGACGAGCTTTTCTTGTTATAGACCATTCCCTATTGGCTAAGCGAGTTCTTCTCCCTAGGAGCTCTTCCAATCTTTGTTGGGTGAGTTCTTTTATTTGGGGACTCGTCATCTTTACTAAGATTTACCTCTCCAAACGGGCAGTTTCAGGTCCAAACCTTTTCTAATCTTTGAATCTATCAAAAGCCACCAGAATGATTCGATGATATGAAGTAGCATGACCCTAACCTAGGGATGTATAACTAGATATGATGCATGAATTATGACATTTTTAGAGATGCTTGGGAAGCATTCTTGCTTTCTGGTTGATCCTCTTTACTTCCACGGCTTTTTGTATTCGCTAAATCTTTACTTGTATTTTACCTTGAAAGGATATAGTTGGCTTACTGGTTTGACTAAGATCCGCCTTCCAAGCACTGCCCCACTCAACTCAGGCTTTGTTATTTTCCCTTCATTGACTCTTCGTGACGACTCCTCTCAATCTCAACATTGGGGCGAACACATGCCCTTAAATCTTCTGGACCTTTCTTACTTTAATGAGGTTTGATATTCTCTTTTTCTTCTGTACTGAATCTCCCTCATTCGTTTCTTCTTGAAAAGAAATGCCATATTACACCGGTCAAAATAACATTACCCTCACTTAACTCGAGCTTAACTGTTGCTTCTGAGCCTTCTATAATCTCCTTGTTTGGGTGAACTCATGCCCCTAAGATTCCTAAATTTTTCTCGTTCTCAAATCTTTGATCAGTCTAGAGTATGAGATCTTATTATTGTTCTTTTCATAGTCGAATTATGCTAGGTAAACCATGTAGACCCTTGATCTGAAGTTGTATCGAAAAGCCTTCATCGTTAAATGCTTGAACAAGTCCAAGATAGCGACATCACTGTCACCCAAGACTTTTAAGGAAAATAATCAAACCATAAATCCCCAATGTGAACAGATCCATCTTCATGACCACAATCGGGCATGTAGGTATGCTCCCATGAAAAGGAGGTGCCATCGCAGCGATTCTAAATTAAACTTTTGCCCCAATCTTCAGTCATTCCAGCTAAGGTTCTAGGTTTCAATGGATAATCTCGGGACTTCGACGGCTTTGTGTAAACCCAGTCCTTATGAACACTCTTATGAGTAAGCCAAGTGGTATACTCCTCAACCGTAAACATTAAGTCCTTCCTGTTAAAATGGAAGTAACAGAAAGTGGGATTCCAAAAATAGAAGATGGCTCAAAGGCCGATTAACTCGGACATACATCAAGCGTGCAATCACTATAGCTCTCACGAAACCCAGTTTGCTACCGCCAATCCTATCTTTCCCAGATCTGCTTCAACCCCCACAACTCGTTTTGCTATAAGGCGACATAAGTATACGCCACTCGCTTGGTAACCTGATGCCTTGTACCCTTTGGTTAACTTTTGACCGATGCCGGATGGTTGAGTCGAGGCCTTCATTTTTAAGATACCAAACATTTTAGTTCTTTTCTCCTAACCTTAGTAGTACCTCCTATCTTCCTCGGGTTTAACGGTTACTTACCCTTGACCTATTGGAATGGTCATTCTTCCATCTCAATGCTAGGCCGAAGACATACCCCCTGAGTCACCAAATTTTCAAGAGAATTCAATTTTTGTTTTTCTGAGCTAACCAAGGCCTTCTAGTAGATTTTCTTTTTGGTTCCTTGAATCGTGTAGCAGGCAAGGGCTTGCTATCATTCTTGTCAGAATCGCAGACAGGTTTGTGCTAGGTTGATCATGTACATATCTGGTCTTGCACGCCAAACTTCATTCTAAAGGCATAGAGAAACCTTATTCTTTCTATTTTTTTTTCTTTTTTTCCTTTTTCTCTCTCTTTTCTTTTTCATTTATACATTGGTTTGATGATCATCATTTCAACAAAGGATGCTTCTTGGGTTAATATACAAAATCAGAATTAATAGAAAAAAGAATAGAATGCCCCGAATATCAAATGCAAGAGCGCTTTTGATTCAATCCCTCTGGTAATCATAGTTTGCCTTTGCATATTGTGGCAATATTTGCGAAATTCCTCTTAAATTGCTCAGTTCATCCTTATGATTACGGTATTTGCTTGATCTATTCGAAAACTACTCCTTCTAGTTCTCATCATATTTTTCCATAAAAAATGCTTAAGCCTTCCGACTTTTATTTAGGCTATGGAGCGCAGAAAATGTTTTATCTAAGAATTCTAGGTGTGAGTGTATGCTTCTGATTATAATCAATATTGTGTCAGTGTCCTCAAGGATTCATCTTTGACGTTAGGGTATTGAACGGGTGGAGCATAGCTCCTTATTAGGTTTGTTCTCCTCCCACAGCTCCATCAGGATGCCCCAGGACTTATTCAATTCGTTTATTCATTTTCTTTTTCCTAGGGGAATTCAACTCATCATAGTTCTTTGTCTCAAGGATAATGATAAAGCAAACAACAATACCTCGAGTTACTCGGCATAGTCACGATTTGAAAACTTACTCATATAGCCCAGACTTGTGACTCAATTAGAGTAAGTGGAGCAAATCATCATTATTTAGCCTTTTTGCTATAGCGGAGTACCCCTTTAATTATTTTTTTGTTTGTTTTGAAACACTCTGTTTTTCCTTTTTGAAGCACATTCAAGCAACTCTATTGGGCTTTCTTAGGATATTTTCTTATCATCGAACATCATTGAAGGAATAGTAGTCTTACTTCTCGCGTTTTACCGACCAGAGCAGACTGGGGGGAATCGCGCTTCATTGTTATCACAACATCCGATTGATCTCTTTCATTAGATTCAATGCCATATCATGCATGTGATATCCGAGGGTCTATGAGGGTAAGAAAGAATATATACATATATCTTTAAGAAAAGAGCTTATTTTCATTGAAATAGCAAAAACAAACAAACATAAACCTTTACAAAGGATTACTATTACTGTCTTTGGGTAAACAAAAGCAAAATTAACACACATAAAAGTAGATAAAACAAAAACCTAAAAATATGGATAGGATGCCCTAGAAATCCCTAACCCTTGCAATGTTGGTCATTCATCCCGATGCCTCGAACTTTCCCAAAAGCTTGGCCTCTTTCTCTAAACTTTGGTTTTCCATTCTCAAAGGACAACACTCCATTCTTAACAAGTTCATAGATCTTGCCCTTCAGAAACACGTACTCTTTCGTTGTATGGACAAAGTCACCGTGATGATACTCACATTGAACTCTGACACCAGACACATTGTGATTGAAATAAGCATACCGCTTCGGGGGAGGTAGTCTCAGGAGTTTATTTTGAACCAACAGAGGCAACAACTCTGAATTTGTCATTGGGAATAATATATTTGTCCTCTTGTCACTCCCTCTTGCATCATGCATTTTAGCTTTCTTTTTCCTCTTCTTCCTTAAGCAAGGATTCCCTTATTTGGAGACATCGCTATTATCAGGGCTTGTCACTTTTGGGGGTTCTTTCAGAACTGTTTCAGACTTTTTGAGTGGGTTCGGAACCAAGCTTTTTGTGGAACAATTGTGATTATGATGGTTGTTGATGTTTCCTGATTTTACCGATGTCGGTAACTTTGCCTCATCCTTCTCTTTCATCACGACACCTGATTTTCTCCTAATTTTACAGTATTGGTCGCAGCTGGAAAATTGATTTTTAGACCTGAACTTGTTGTCTCAAACTCTAATACCCTGATATCTAAGAGATGTTGAAATTTATGTTTAAAACTTACACATCTCTCGATGGGATGCCCCGAAGTTCCAGCATGGTAATTGCAATGATCTTTCTCACTAAACCAACTCGGATATGGAGGTGATTGGGCTTTAACGAAGCAAGGCGCCACCAATCGGGCGTGTAGCAGCTTGGAATACAGGTCTCGGTAGGTGAAAGGACTGGGAGTGAACTGGGAGTTCTTCAATTCTTTCTTCTTTTCTTGACCCTTGAAAGCCTAGCTGACCGACAGCTAATGAGGCTTTGGAATCACATACACCAAAGGATGTTCATGTGTTTGTGGGAATGACAATTTAGAAGACAGTGTAGTCTAAATCCTCGTCCTCATATTGCATATCACACCTTCCTCATTCTGTGACTCTGACTCATTCAATTTTTTGTTTGCTGGCGATGACAAGATTTTCAATGGAGAGTCTTCGATCTTACCTGACGTTAATTCGACAGGGCACTCCGAAGCAGTGCACGCTACCTCATATTGGTTGATGATATCTTGGTCTTCTTCAGAAAAAACCCTTTTCGCTATGAAGTCGCAATCCCCACTCCCACTCTCCTCTTGCCCGAAAGAGTCTTCTCTCATACACTCTTTTTTGGTCATGGTGATCATCATACCCATCAGTTCATTGATTTGCCCCATTGTTTCTTCTTGGAACTTTTTCACATATGATATTGCCTCCATTTGATTCCAAACCAATTGTTCATGAAGCTGTTCGAGTTTAACTACCCTGGCTGCTAGGTCATTCATATTTCCAGAGTCGAACTGATCAGAAGTCATTCTCTCCTTACTTTCACTTTCTGAGGCGAATGTTTTTCCCTGATTAGTGATGCATATGATGTATGTGAATGTACAAAATGTATTATTTGAACAAAAATAACAAGGCAACACAAAATAATGCTACTATGAGAACATGAATGCAAAGAACAACATTGAGTTCGGCAAATATCCTCATTAAACGGCTTGCATTAATAGGAAAATTGTTTCGTTACAATAATCAAAGGAAACTCACTACTCATACGGTCCTAAGCTAGCATATAGGTTATCATCATCCATATAGTCCTGAAGCTTGGTGACATCTTTCCCTTGGAATTGTGACTTCTGGGCAACCTCTTGTATCAATTCTCGCTCTTGCTTACAAATAGAGAAGACGACAAATTGTAGTTGCTATAATGTTGGCATTTGGTGTGCTTAAATTGCTCCCTTGAAAGGATCTCGCTAAACTCGACCCTCGGGGTGTGCTGAGCTAAGGCCAAAATTTCTTCCCACTCGAAATATTCCTCCTTGTTCTAAGTTGGGACTTGATGGTGAAGTGTCCAAGAAATTTCTGAGCTTGCCCCATAAGGGCTTGAGCTCCTCAACAGTCGGGGTCAAATCAAAGTTGCTGATCGTGAAACAATCATAGGCTGAGTTCCAAAACCCTACCAATGCTTGAAGCAACGATTGGTTGGTCGAAACATCTAGCGAATATGCGATGTCACCATGCTTATTTTTGAAAGAAAACTGTCATTGCCATGTAGTTGCTCTCCTTCTAACCATATTTGTACATCAGGATTCTTTGCATCATTGTTACGAACCAAATCTCCCATTAATCTAGTATTTAATTTCAGACTATTTTCAACTCTATGTGCTCTTTGTGATATGACAAAATATGCAAAACAAAAAGGAAACAAGTAGAAAACAAACAGAAGCCTGTTAGTCACAAGATAGCAATAAATTCAAAAACGAGAAAAGATAAGCACGAGCGATTAAACAAATGGCAAACACATAAAGAAAGAACCTTAACCACATGAATTCTAGTTTGCTAAGGTTATCCACATGGCCCTATTGGGTTAGGCTTCTTAAATTCTCACACATGGGTTTGGTTTTAGTTGGCGTGCCCGAACCTATCTCATTACCTACTAAGGCGACAAGAACCCCAATTATGGCCTATTACAAGCTTGCAAATTGGTTTTGTTTCAAGGGAAAGCACGACCTAGTGACGGGGAGGACAACTTACGTGTCAAATGGCGTGGATTCTGGAAGTGAATTACCCACTCGTTGAGGGCTACTCACGTGGGTATATGGCGTTTCACTCCCACTTAAGGGACAAAGCTCGGGTATAGAGCTCAATGATCATGATGCAACACATATCGGTGATTTCTTAGAAATTAAGTGAAATATTAATTCGAAGACCACCCATTTTCAAAACCCGTGCAATCTTAGTCACATTTTTAAGAAAGAATCGACCTTGTTAAAGTTAATTGAAATTCCAACATTTTTCATCATTTTAAAAGCAACGAACATTTTCTTGGCCTAACTCTCTTTTTGTTTTTGAAGAAAACAAAAGTCTCCAGCGGAGTCGTCATGCTGTAGCAACGTTTCTTCTTTTCCTTCCTTTATAAATATAATATAAGTGGTTTTCTTTAAAAAAAAATCGTCTATACGAATTATCCCCTAAATCACTTTTGAAATCTTGGTTTAGAGGGGTTTCCTTTGAAAAAAATTCTTTAAAAATAATAAAAACTTGGAGTCGCCACCGGCCGCTTGGATAAGGTAGGCCGGACACCACAAAACCATAGATTTGTTTTGAAAGGGTTCAGGAGTTGGTTACGTGTGGCGAAGGATTAGCACCTCATCACACCCGATAATCGGTACCAAAATATTTGTTGCTTTTAATCGAAGGAAATTGTTGAAATTTGAAAGGAATTTAATTTGGTGACCTTAATTGAATGGGCTTTATCAAATTGGTGGGTTCAAATTAATTGGCATTTAATTAACAAGGTTGACGATACATCTGACCATAGACTAAACCGACATCATATCAGTCTGGTTGTTGTGTTAGTTTATAGTTCGAATACTGCATGTCACCCTTATGCATGGTGCAAACAGTTAGAGAATGATGTAATGCTTTTGGCTAAGTTTTAATTTTACCTTGAGTCAGTAAGAATTAATTCAAATATTTGGTCAACATCCTTTAAGCTCAGATTGTTACGATACAAATATCGGAATTAATGAATAACTCATTTTTATGATTTAAATTAATTAATTCAAAATAAATGGGTCACATGAATAAAAAATAAAATGAATGTCACAAAAAGGCTTGAAAATTAAACACACAAAGAGACCCCTAAAGCCCTAACCTAAAACGCCCAGATTATAAAAATTCAATTAGAGATTTGAGTATTAATTAGGCGAGTCTAATATTAATCCCAAATTAGTTAAACCCTAAAAAACTAGAAAACCCTAATAAATTATGAATTGTCTTGTAACATAATAATTAATTCGATCGACTTTTAAACTAGTATTCCAATAAGCCCAGAATACTATTTAAAATAAATCAAATTAATTAATCATGGCTTTAAATTAAATGTCCATCTAAGCCCAATTGTCAATTTTGTCCTAAAAGGTTAATTAAGGAGGTGTTCAATTAATTTAAACAATTTAACATTTATCCCAATAAGCCAAGGGTAAGCTTAAACTCACTGAACCAATTCGAACCTTAATCTAACAAAGGCTCTAAAGAACTAATCTTAAATTAATCTAATTAATTTAAAATCGTACCCCTATGAGACGAGCACACAGCTTAAATTAATTAAATTAATTTTTAAACTAATCCAATGGCCTTGACTAACACAAAACCCATCTAAACTAGACACAGAGCCCGAAAAACAACAGAAGGCTTATTCCTAAACACATAACATACGAACATAAAATATCTATATCTTAACTACATTATTCGCCATGTGAAAGACCAATCATTATATATAAAAAACTATATTACATATATTACGAAAAATTATGTATTGTGAGAAAACCATGTACTGTAAAAACAGGAATTATATATAAATCATAAATCCGTATATTATATACATAAAAAACTATATATTATATATTTTAAAGAAACTACATTTTGTGTTACGTAAACTATATATTACATAAATCCGTAAACTAAATCGGTCCATGGGGCTGTCGACTGGGGACCAGCACAGGAGGCTGGTGGCTGCTGCGTGGGTCTCTTCTTGCTCGAATTCGGGTCACTCGATCACCCTTGATCGGACGATGGAAAAGACTGCACAATGAAATGGGGAGCCAAATCAGGGTTTCAGATCAATAAACCTAGGTTCAATTTGGGCTTTTGTAACATGTTCTTTACTTGAAACTGTAAATAGACTTTATATATATTCTTGGGCTTTTGTTTGATGTATTGGGTTTTATTTCATATGGTTTAGAGTTTTTTCTTTTGATTCTTTTCTGACTTTATATAATAATAATAGAATATAAATATAATAACCAAATACAATGGTATTGAAAAACCATAATAGTAAGAATAAGAATAAGAATAAGAATAAGAATAGTAATAACAATAAAGGTTATAAGCTAGTAAAATTTTGGTCTTTTTAATTGGGTACTAACATAATAAACATATAATATGATAATGTTGGATAAAAAGAAACAACACACTCAAATCAAATAACCTTAGTAGTCTTTTTTGGGTTTTTATGATGACATAACATATAGGAACATCTCTATGTATATATAATACTGGTAGTTTTATTTCTTTTCTTTTTTTTTTGTTAGTGCTTTGGTTTTAATTAAAAGGTAAACAAAGCCCATAACACTCTATTTATATAGTAGTAACATATACAAGCCCATTATTGTAAAAACAAAAACGAAAATAAAACAGGTCCACCCCGGACAAAATTAGTGATTACACTATGAACACACTTAGTGATGGATTCGTTAAGGGAAATTGAGGTCGGATTCGATTTTCATCAAGACAACATAATCCGAGTCAGACTTTTCTAACACTTAACTACATTGGCTCTAGCGACGATAGTTGTGGCTATTCCAAGTAAGAACCGAATTCCAAAGATTGGCTTTGGATTGTTGGTTACAAAAGTGAAAAATAAGTTACAAGGGTTGGGCCTTGTAGACTGTAACCGGCATGTATCCGGTGTAAAATCTTTTTGGACGATCAGTTCGAATTTGAGGCTAAGCTAAGCCTGAGGCTATTTTGTTAAATTGATTTAATTCTTGAAATTTACTTCCATCATTCTCGTTTTTACTCTACATTTATTTTCTAGCTCTCTAGATTAACCCCCCCATTTACTTTATTTTGTCGCAACAGTCAGAATCAAATCCTTCAGATATCAGAAGCTCCTTAGTCCCTACGGATCGACCCTTCTTCTCTATTACTACATTATTTATTTATTTTATTTGAGATTAAGAACTATTATTTGACAATTACGATGTTTGTCAAATTAGCATCGTTATCGGGGACTTCGGCAAAGTTACTAATATAATTTGTTTTGATTTATGACCAAGAAGAATCTGGGAGAACTAGCAAATTTTGAACCGGAGATCGAAGCATTAGCCCGAAGCCTACACGCCCTCTGACACTGAAACACACTTTGAATTCGACAACATAGAGAAGATTCTAATGGCAGAAAATGACCAAACTATTTGAGAACTTGCCGTAGCACCTGATGAGCAACAATCGTTGTGCATCATATTCTCGAATGAAGAGACTCCATTCGCACTTACGACGGGTTTAATTCATTTTCTGCCAACTTTTCATAGTTTGCCGAGTGAAAACCCGCACAAACATCTCAAGGAATCTCACATGGTTTGTTTAAGCAGAAAACCATGGGGAGTATCCAAAGACCAAATCAAACTTCGTGCTTTCTCTTTTTCCTTAGCCGATTTGGCTAAGGATTGGTTATTTGATTTATCGTCTAATTCGGTTACTACATAGACTAATATGGCTCAACTTTTCTTGACGGGTTCTTCCTTATAGCCAAGGTGAGCGAACTAAGGCGAAGCATCTTGAGTATCCAAAATAATATACTGAGTCATTATATGACTATTTGGAGAGATTCAAGAAATTATGCCCAAATTGTCCACAACATGGACTGTCAGAACAAACGCTTCTCCAATATCTCTATGAAGGCTTACTCCCTATGGAGATGAAGATAGTCAACGCAGCAAGTGGATGGGCACTTGTAAACATGACTCCGACAGCGGCTAGAAATTTAATTTCTACTATAGCCGCTAACTCTCAACAGTTTCACCCTTTTAGTGAACCCTCTCGACGAGTTCATGAGGTAAGTACAGTTTTTTTAGAAAGTAAAATTGATAAGTTAGCTAATATAGTTCAATCTCTTTTTACAAGTAAAATAGGTACAACTAGAGTTTTCAAAATATGCACAAAGCCGGACCACCCTATAGATTGTTGTCCAATGTTACAAAAAGATGATGCCACACAAGTAAATTCAGTGGGAAATTTTTCGGGACCTCCCCAAAGGCCATACAACCCTCACGCCAACACCTATAATTCGTGGTGGAGGGACCATCCAAACTTCAAATATAGACCAAATCCCAGACCAAATCAAGCTTATCAACCACCTACACCACAATAATATCAATCGCAAAAATCATCGTTGGAGTTGATTGTTGAAAGGTTGGCGCTATCGCAAGAAAAATTTAAACTAAAGACCGAAGCACACTTTCAAGAAATTGACAAGCAAGTGAATCAACTTACATTATTAGTAATTCGTTTAGAATCCATATGAAAGTTAACATCGCAAACCGATGCGGACCCACAAGAAAATGTTAGTGCAATCACCCTTCGGAGCGACACTATTGTAACACCGCCAGTCCCTAAATATGTTGCTGCAGAACCCCAGAAAGGAGATGCTGACGCAAAAACCCAAAAGAAGAAGGAAGCCGAGTCACAGACTCCTCTTACGCCATCTCCCTATGCTACTCCACCTCTCTTCCCTTCAAGGTTGGTAAAACGTGATAAACAAGCTGAGGAAAATGAGATGCTTGATGTTTTTCGAAAGGTGGAGATAAACATACCTCTTCTTGAGGTAATCCGAAAAGTTTTGAGATACTCCAGATTCTTGAAAGACCATTGCACAACCAAAAGAAGACTTACCGGTAATGAACAGGTAAATTTGGGTGAAAACGTATCAGCTATTTTTCAGTGTAGACTTCCACCTAAGCTAAAGGACCAAGGTATGTTTGCTATCCCTTGTAAAATTGGTAAATTAGGAATTAAACGTGCTATGTGTGATTTATGTGCTTCCATAAATGTTTTGCCGCTTTCCATTTACAATTCACTGTGTAGAACCTTTGAAGGAAACAAGAGTGACAATCCAGCTCGTCGATAGATTCTTCATAACGTGCTGGTTAAGGTAAACGATTTAATTTTTCCAGCAGATTTCTATGTCATCGACATGGAAAATGACCGAACCAACTCTTCATCTGATATCCTTCTTGGTCGTCCTTTCCTTAGTACGACGAATACAAAAATCGATATAAGAAACGAAATTCTTACAATAGAGTTTGACGGCGAGGTTGCTAAGTTTGACGTTTACAAAGCAATGTGATATCCAAATAATGTTGCTAGTATTAATTTTATTCATGTCATTGAGCCTGCGGTTGAAGAGTCTATAGAATCTAATTTATCCGATGGCTTGTGTAGGGAATTGGAAGAACACGATGAAAAAAATAGGGAGTTGGATAATATTTATTTTATTTATTCTGACTTGTGCCTAACTCCCTCAAAAACTAAAAATTTACATTCCATCTTGCAGGCACCAAATTTGGAGTTAAAATTGCCGCTGGATAAATTGAAGAATAAATAAGATATTTTGTCAGAAAAAATGAAAGAACTCCATGATCGAAAGATTTCTCATAGGGAAGTTCTCAGTTGGACAAAGCGCATGAATTGGAGGAAATATTTATCGCTAGACCTGTAATCTGAATGAAGTTGTCTAGCTAACGATGTTAAAAAACGCTTTAATAGGAGGCAACCCATTTTATTTTTAGTTTGCTTGTTTTTTAATTCATTTTAAATTTTATCTTTATTTTATTTTTCTTAGATTTATTTTATTTTATTTGAATTTTCAAGTACCCCAAACTATTTTGAATCGAACGATAAGCAATTTCCAATCTATGAAGACATTACACGCATGGATAAATAGTGGAGAGACTATTTTACCATAAATGGTACACGGTAGAAACAACCTTACCAATTGTGGTGCGTGTTAGCCAAACCCAAATCTTCATCCTCTGCCATCTTACCCGGTCATTGCCCATAATTATCTTTATCCCATTTTTCTTTCAAATTTTAAAATCACATGGACCCCACACCAATTGATAAACCATGTTCCATTTTCCCAAACAAACCCTTTTTTTCCTTTAAACCTTCCCCACATGATTAAATTATACCAACCCTTTCTTCCTTTCCTATCAGCCGTATACCCCCTAGCCTCTACCTTTATCACCCAACCTCCATTACCCCCACCCACGATTGTGAGAACACGGCAACAATCGAACCGAGCTTACGTACCTTCGGTTGTTCACAGAGGATGCCGCCAATTTGCGTCGCCACAATTTTGTCCAAGTACCCAACGACTTCGACTCCACACTGCCATCTTCTCCAGTCGAACCCAAACCTTCATCCGTCTGTGGCCGCAACCGTCATTAAACACGATGAGCATCTCTATTCCTTCTCCTATGCTTTAATTTTACATATTGGGATAATATGCTTTAAGTGATCGGGGTAGAGAGTGCTTGCATCAAATTACCCTCTTTTGTTTATATGCTTGAAATCTTGGTTGAATTGTTGAAATCTCTTAATCTTGATTTTTGCTTTGTTTCTCTGAACACTCTAGGAGTTTATTATGACTCCAAGATTGGTGTTTTTCTATTAAATTTTTCTTGATATTCCATGAGTTTATTGGTTGATATGTTTCTTGATTCAATGCACAATGCACCTTCTTGTAAGATTTGAGCCTAAACGAGCATACTTTTTTATTCTTGCTCATGTTTTTTATTGAGTGTGCTAGATTAATTTTGATGTTCTAGAACTTATAATTAAATGCATGTCAAGACTACACGTTGAACTAGATGTTTTAATATGATTAGGACACTTAGGATTAACCCACTTCTCAACCCAAATTGCCTACCCATTTATATCCATTAGTGAACCAATTTTGTGCCTTTGCCCTTTTTGCTTTGTTTTTACCACATTACTAATTGAAGCCTCTTTTATTTTTACCCTCTTTTGATATCTATGTCAAGACAAAGATCGATTTGTTCCATGAAAAAGTTTGAAAAGAAAAAAAGAAATAAAAAAGAGCAAGAAGCATTCGAAAAAACATAAAAAAACCTGGTTCAAATAAAGTGTTCGAATAGAAGAAAAAAAGAGAACAAAAAAGTTGTTTGATTACGCTTCTTCAAATTTATTTACTTCATGGAATTTCGTGGCTTGAACTTCTTTTAGCATTGTCTTGGCCTTTAAACCCACTTTTCGGCCTTATTCCTACCTCAACCTAAGCCCCGTTAAAACCTTATTAAAGACCCTTTGATTAATACATCTTGTTCATTATAAGTAATGGTGACTTGATTTTCGTACTAGCCTCTGGTAATGTCTTTCTTGATCTTGGCTTTGAGCGTTTCCTTTACCCAAAATACATTGAGCGATAATGAGTGAACTCTTGTAAGGTATTGAATCTTGTTACATTGAAATTAATGGATAATTGGATTTTTCGACTTTTGCTTAAACTTGTTACTAGTTGAGCCAATTTTCTTGATTGTCACTTTGTTTCCGATAATTGATGTGGTCGTTGATTCGTTTGGTATTCCTTGACATATTGTGGGATGGCGGATTGGTAACTTAAGATTTCATTTATTTGACTAAGGCATGCTGAGGACTAGCATTGGATAAGTGAGGGAGAATTTGATAAGTAGTTTATTTGGCTACTATTTTATCTTTAATTATGCCTTTAATGGTTAGTTCATGTTGCCGATCTAGATATTTTTGTGCGTTTTCTATGCAGGACTACAATTCTAGAAATTGCACTTAAAAGACAATATTCTGCAGTTTTATTTTCTGGAATCAAGGTTGGGCTAGTGGGCATGAAGCGTCTGACGTGGCATCCAGTCAGCGGCTTTTAGAAGGCCCAGTTAGCGGCTTCTAGAAGATCTAGTCAGCGAGGACGGATGAGCGGATCAACTGCATTTAAAATTCAAATTAGGAATTATCTTTTGTTTTTAGGATTTAAATTTGAATATTTTTAAGATTTATCTTTTATCTTTTCTAGGTTATTTTATGGTTTCAGAATACTATAAATACCCCTTTTGGGTAAGCTAGAAAGATATCTCTTATTTTTAGTTTGTTCTTGCTTTTGAAGTTCTATAAAATTCCATTTTTTACGTTCTTGTTTTTAAGTTTTTGTTTATTTTCTTTTAAAATGCTAAGTATGATTTCTACCATAATCATGCTTAGCTAATTTCCCAATTAGCCAAAGGCGTAAAGCGATGCCTCAATCATTTTGTGAGAATTGAAAAGCACTTAATATCTTTGGATAATATTCTCAATTTTCTGAAAACTTAGATCGGCAATCGGCCTTTCTTTTAAAAATCTTTACACTTTCATCTCAAAAAGCGTGCGTTGGTTTGAATGTTCTTCTAATTTAAAGTTGGAAGGAATGATCGGCTTGTAGCATATTCGACTTCCTATGAACACACTTAGCGACAGATTCGCCAGGGGAAATAGATATCGGATTCGAGTTTCATCGAGACAACATAATTCGAGTTGAACTTGTCTAACACTTAACTATATTGGCCCTAGCGACGGTAGTTGTGGCTAGTCCAAGTAAGAACCGAATTCCAAAGATTGCCTTTGGATTGTTGGGCCTTGTAGACTGTAACCGTCATGTATCCGGTGTAAAATCTTTTTCGATGATCAGTTCGAATTTGAGGCTAAGCCAAGCCTGAGGCTATTTAATTAAATTGATTTAATTCTTGAAATTTACTTCTATCATTCTCGCTTTTACTCTACATTTATTTTCTAGCTTTCTTGATCAACCCTCCATTTACTTTATTTTCTCGCAACAGTAAGAATCAAATCCTTCATATATCAGAAGCTCCTTAGTCCCTGCGGATCGACCCTTCTTCTCTATTACTACGTTATTTATTTATTTTATTTGAGATTAAGGACTATTATTTGACAATTACGACGCTTGTCAATTCCTATAAACTTAATATTTTTTTATTTATCTTGAATTATAACTTTGAGTTATGTGGAATATATAACATCATGATTCGTAATATTTGGAGAAATTTTTTTTAGGATAATGGAATTCGCATGTTTCTTTTTTATACTTTTTCATATATTTTACTGATAATTTAATATCACATACATTATCAATAAAACAAAAACAACTAATAAACTAATAAGAAAATATTATTAATACATATGATGCAAAATTATTGCTGAATTATAAAAGAAACACATAAAATGATAGACGAATTTTGTTCTTAAACTAGAAGGTGATTAAGACAAAAAGCCGAAATGACCATATCCACCATGAAGACAAGCGAACCAAATGCCAAGGGAAAGTTGACCAACCCATATTCCATAGTCATACACGAAAAACACTTTGTGTTGAAACACTTTATTTTGTTTGGCAAATATTATAATATAAGATTATGGTGTTGGATAGGAGGATGGAAGATTATCAAAAAGTAAAGTTTAGTAAATTGGATTTATTACAATTATTAAAGTAAATGAAATTAGTTCCTCTAATATTTTTATATATTTAAGTTTGTAAAAATAACATAAAAATGGCAATTTAGTAAAATTATAGAAATATTTTTATAATAATAATAATATTATTATTATTATTATAAAAAAAATTCCTTCCATATTTTCTTTCTCTCCTCCCCGAAATTCAATACCAAAATCAAAATCCCTTCACCATTTCAAAATGAATTACTCCAAATATATATATATATATATATATATAATTTGATTCTATTATTTTAGTCACCAACATAAAGTCATTTAAAAATTCACCTATGTATTTAAGGCAATTTCATATATTTGTCTCTTGTTCATGATTTGTTTATAAACAATGTCAATTTTAATTATCAAACACCGTAAATACCTTCTTTGTTTGATTGTATCTATCGATGTGTTTTCTACATTGAGTTTTGGGTTAAGTAATAGGTACTTTGTTGCAATTTTATATAAAAATTATAAAACATCATAGTTAATAAATTAATAAATAAATCATTAAAGTATGCATAAAAAGAGAGATCTTTGCTTCAATTAGACTTCAAATTTATGTGGGGAAAACTAAATTAATTAAAGTAAAAAATCAAAAGTTAGATGATAAAATCAAAATTTTTGAAAATTACATAGTCAAAACTGAAAGAAAGTGAGTTGAGTGACTAAATACGTACTTTATCCTAGCTTTAATTATTGTACTAGCCCTAGTTTTAATTATTGTACTAGCTTTTGAGCCTCCCCCACCCACCCCCACCCCTTAAATTATAATTAAGCTTCTATACTTTGGATGTCTTTTTGGTATTTTTTTATCATGATCTTTTGCTATATTAATTTGTCTAATAGGTGATAAATCAATGATATACATTGATACAAATATTTGAATGTGGCGGAGATGATGTGTTCACTCCATTTAGGACACGACGGAAAGTTGTAAAAAGGTGACGGTTGATCGGCAGAGGAAGGTCTTGAATTGCTTGAAATATAATTTTCTAACCGCTCGTACTCCCTGATAAAAAATTATGTGTTCGTACCTACTTACGAGGGTTCTTGTGCGACTGCTCGGAGTTCTAGTGAGGTGTAATTATATACATACAGGTGTTGCATTGCTAACGGGGTTCAAGGAAGATAATAAGTCTTAACTACCATTACGTGAAGCTAACATAACTAGTCATTAAGAAACCTAAATGATCTTGACAAATCTTTGAATTTTGATGTTCAATTGGTGGTTCTCGTCTTCCCAGTACAGCCTGTTCATTCAAGTTTACTTTTGACAGAAAATGAAGTGTTCCTATCATGGCGGAAAAAAATGACAAAACAAGAGATCGAAGGTCCAACCACCAGTCTTGGTTATGTCGTATTAGAGCAAATGAAATATGAATTCGACATTGGTATATCTTACTGCCCGACTACTTCATGACCAGACCATAATTTTTTCACTTTTTTCCAGTGACCTCTGATTTACCATATCCAAACTCAGTGGCTGAGTAGTCATTCATGTTTCCGAAGCAACATGCAGTTGTCAAATGCAGCTCTGAGAGGTTTTAACTTATACGGTACATGTTTTATGTAGACGAAAAGAATCAACTTCAGAAATTTTTCATTGGCAATGGTAATAAAACAGACAGATGGAACCTACAAGATTACTTTGTTTGATCATGTACCAATTAGAAAACTGATAGAGGCCGAACTTTGGAAGAAAAGAAATGATGAAAAGAAATAAGAGCGATAATTTTATTAAGTGTAGTAGTAAAGAATCTTGACACTGTTACAATCAATAAACTAAAGGAAATTGAAATAAAATTCACCCTTTCCTAAGAACAAATTCCAGCCAATATATAGTAATGGCTTGGACTCTTATTTGCTGCAAAATAAAGTTAAATCCCTAAAAAACAACCTAAAATCTGTGGCAGTTGTGATTCACCAACGTGTGGATTGTGGGGAAGCATGAAGGCCAAGTAATTGAGGAAGCTGGACTTGGTCTTTCACAATCCGCTCCTTATCACGTGCATTTGCTTTCAACTTTCTCCTAGAATAAGTCTTCAAGGGTGGAACCGTATCAGTACTTTCCCCCTAAAAATTTGATTTGTCCTCAAGGCGAAATGAAGGAAATTGTCCAGCCATAAGATCATAATTTTCCCAGCTAGCTTCTTCAAGTGATCGTCCTTCCCATTGGACTAATAGTTCTAGAGTAGAAACTCCTGCTACTTTAATCCAACGATGCGACAATATTTTAGAAGGAGATAAATGTAGTTCCCAGTCATGATTAATAGGAAGGGGAGCTGGTGGACAAGTTGGTATTTGCCCAAG
Source organism: Hibiscus mutabilis (assembly GCA_019671005.1). Taxonomy (NCBI): domain Eukaryota; kingdom Viridiplantae; phylum Streptophyta; class Magnoliopsida; order Malvales; family Malvaceae; genus Hibiscus; species Hibiscus mutabilis. Next base: position 10,125,836 of record CM033717.1, on the reverse strand, counting down.
AGCGGGACGTAGTAGGGAAACATGAAAGATTGGGTGAACTTTAGACGAAGCTGGTAGTTCCAATTCATAAGCAACCTGTCTGATACGCCTGAGAACTTTGTAGGGTCCAAAAAATCGAGGAGAAAGTTTTTCATACTGATGTTTAGCAAGAGTGTGTTGACGATGTGGTTAGACACGTAAGAAGACAGAGTCGCCCATGTCGAAACTCAATTCCCTACGCTTTGAATCAGCTTGTGCCTTCATGCGTGATTGAGCCTTCAAGAGATTAGCTTTTAACAGTCGTAACATTTCATCTCGCTGAAGAAGTTGAGCTTTGAGCTTATGTGTTTCACACCCCGAAAACCGGTCTAGTCAAAATTAGGTTCCAGTGATCGAAAATCCTGTACCGGTTATGCCTGAAAGATGTAATTACAGAATTTTGTATCCAATTTTAAAGTAGTGAAAGTTATTTCGGTTTAGTTAAGTTGTTGGACCTTTTTGTAAAGAATAAGAATTAGGGGTTCCATTGAAAATGCTGATTTTGGGCAAGGTGTATTGATACGGTATGACCTGTATTGATACGGCCTAACTGTCTTAACTAACTTACCCGATTTAACTTAGCCGTATCGATATAGTCATGTAGTGTATCGATACGGGACTTTGTCAAAATTGTTTTTGATGACCAATTTGTAAAAATTGAAAGAAGGGGGCTGAGTCACCTACTTGCTTGCCTCCCCTCACGTGATAGTGATCAGAAAAGATGACCATGAGACATCAATAGTCAATATTGGAGAGGGTTAAGAAAGATGATTGATTATTGGGTTAAGCAAACCCTTGCCTAAGGGAAACTCTCCCATTGGCTAAGTGAAAGGTGGGACAATGATTAGAAAAAATTAGATGGTTTTAAAATGAATAAGGAAAGTCCTCATCCTTGTTTTGAGTCTCCCGTAAACTAAACTCATCATTTGTCTTAAAACAAGCATACACCTCCATTATTGTCTTCCTTCTCAAGCTCAAGCAAGCACTTCGATCTAATTCTTAATCTTAGCTTGATTTCAGTACACCGATTGAAAGCTTGTAGCTTGGTAAGTAAAACCTCTATGTCAATTTGATGAATCCATCAATCCTTAGAGTTTAATTTCAAGAATTAGGTCTTGAATGTTCAAATTAAGCTCATGTGCTAAATGATCAAATTCCTTATTTCGATGTTGTCTACAAGCTTGGGTAAGCTTGAAAACAATTGTGAACCGTTGATTTTGATTCTAATGTAATCCTTTAATTTTGGACTAGCTCAAGAAGTGGAGAATGACCCCTCGTCATCTCCAACAAAAGCTAGGCACAAAGGAGTTGAAATCCGAGAGCCTTGAAAGCATCGAAATTCAAGGTGAGTGTAGTTGTGTCAAGGGATAGGCTAGGTGTCATCTCGTTGCATTATTTTGTGCTTAAAGTTTGCATTTTGCTTAAGGGATCAAGTAGACAAACATATGTGGATTCTAATGGTAAGTCCTCAATATCACTTGATATGTTTGTAAGTTCGTATGTGCTATTTGAAATGTGTTATATGTGAGTTTGACATGGATATGTTACGATATGTAGAGCTAAGGCTCAATTTGTAATCCGTTATGATATGACCTATGGGCACAAGGTAAGTTTTGTGATAAATTATATAACCTTGGATACTTGTGGACATTGGATACAATTGGCATACCATAGGTATTCATCTGGATTTTGAAATTCAGCAGGGCCGTAATTTTCCTAAAACGCTTTGATTAGCTCATCCCAAAAAACTAAAGTTCTTTCGTTGTTGAGCCATGAGAACAAGTCTAGTGCATCCCCTTCAAAATACATTGCAGTTATATGTCCACCTTCAATTCATATGGTGTCTGATAGTAGCGAAAGTATTTTTCTACTTTAAGAATCGACCCTCAAATTTTGGAAAATCCATCTTTTATGCGGAGTCCCTGAAAATTTGGATGCGGCCACGGACTGTCAGCAACATTTTCTTCAACATTTGACCATGCGAATCGTTGAGGTTATTTTGTACTAACGGAGCCTTCCTTGGCCTTGCCTCTATTAGGTAACTCTGGAATGGAGTCCAAATGTGGTGCGTTCTTGGCCCTGGCTTTAAGAGCTGCTACATCTGCCCGTAATTCATCCATAACATTTAGTCGAGAAGCAATTGACGCAAGTTGTAAGGCAATGGGGTCATTATTTGGGTTGTCGGGTTGTGAGGTGGGTACATTTGGATCGGTTGGAGGGTTGAGTGGTGGGTCGTGGGAAAAGGTGTTGCGAGTTTTCGCCATTTCGAATCGAACCTTGCTCGGATACCAAAATGATAGAGGCCGAACTTTGGAAGAAAAGAAATGATGAAAAGAAATAAGAACGATAATTTTATTAAGTGTAGTAGTGAGGAATCTTGACACTATTACAATCAATAAACCAAAGGAAATTCAAATAAAATTCATCCTTTCCTAAGAACAAATTCCAGCCAATATATAGTAATGGCTTGGACTCTTATTTGCTGCAAAATAAAGCTAAATCCCTAAAAATCAACCTAAAATCCGTGGCAGTTGTGATTCACCAACGTGTGGATTGTGGGGAAGCATGAAGGTCAAGTAGTTGAGCAAGCTGAACTTGGTTTTCCACAATTTATTCCTTATCACGTGCATTTGCTTTCAACTTTCTCCTAGAATAAGTCTTCAAGGGTCGAACCGTATCAAAAACAGTCTGCAATATTTCATGAAATAGAGAGGTGATAAAAAGGAATGAAAAAACGCAAAGATTGTGGGGGTATTGCCTACGATGAGGTCTATGGGAACCCTTGTCTATGAGGAAGTGCCTCCATGATGTCACATTAATTGTTAGAATTTGATTGAACCAACAATTTTGGTACAATGTCTATACTAGTCAGACTCTTCTTCATTCATAAATAGGAGGAGATATTGAGGCGCTTAAGCATGCTCAATCTTACGTCCTCTTGTGCGTTATACCAACAATAATGTCAATCGAACTAAACTCAATCAACAATTGTCATAACTTAGAATACAAGGAACCGGAGAATTTAAAGACATAAAAATCTGACAAATAAGAACATGGGGAATAATAATGGTGCCTTCATGATGAGAATTACATTTGCACCTTCAATCAAGCTCCTAGTGGTGAAGCTTTTTGAAAGCCCTTTAAAAATAAAATAAAAACTAGAAAAACATACAAGAAACTAATGTAAAACTCGAACTGGGCCATCACCTGTACTTTGATGTCATGTATCCAACAAAACATTCACATTTCACAGTGAAACGCCATGAACTACTTTAAGATTAAGACCTTAAGCATGCATTTATGCTTTTGTTTTCTTTTTTACTTTGGGCACATGATAGCTAGCATTATAGTTTTACAGACCAAACCGATGGTATGTGCTCTAAAGAGCTAATGGCATTCGAACAAGGAAAGCTAGTGTTCTTGGTGGAACATAAGTGAATAAAGAGCTAAAGAAAGTAGGGCCGGTTAACCGCTTGATGAGTTTTTGTCCAATTACTCGAACCAAACAACCGGAAAAGAAGGGTGACATGACACCATTGGCCGTGGTGGGGGCAGAGCTAGCCTGTTGAGGCGTTTTCATCTGCGTTTTGGGAACGATGTGAAATTGTTTTTGTGCAAAGCATGGGTGATAAAGGAAGCAAACTACAGAGCACACATGGGGGGGGGGGGGGAATCAATGATGTCTCACTAAAAAAATGTGGGGACAAATAGCCTAACATCGTCAAGAACATGTCGTACAGACCAAACCATTCTGATCAATGTCTTCAGCCGTGATGTGGCTACACACACAAATACAACGTATAAGATTCTTCGTACAACTCAGCTGGCTGTTCAGACACTGTCTGAGGTTTTCCTGCTCGACTGTTTGCGGGACAAACATCATGGATAAAATACTTATCTAATCCATGACCTTGAATTTAATTACAGATGCATGGACTTCAAAGATATTGCTGAAGATGAATTAGAAAAAGCAGTTCAATTATGGGGGACACTGTGATCATCAAAAACATTCGATGGTGGGTAAAAGACGCGAGTATGTCACCAGTGGCAGACAGCCATTCTAATCGACGAGCCAGCGGTGTGTCGAAACGTGTAGCTATACAGCAATAGTCATATGGTAATATAGTATGCCTATGTCAAGTACAACAAATGATTTAGTTCTTTTGATAGTCCAATTGAGAAGATAAAAAAAGCTCATATGCCATTATTCTCTGTTTGTCCTTCACCAATCCCATAAGACCAATATGTTAAAAAAGAAACAGATAAAAGTCTTTGCTTAATCTCCTATGGATTGGCCTACACCCTAGTAGATATGTTCAATTGGAGAAGGAAAGTGCTCAAACAGGAATCTTTTTTTCTTTTCTTAAACAGAAACCTGTCTGAATGACACCACAATTGACCCTAGAAAGGGCAATGAGGCGATATGAATTAAGGTTACATCAATGTCAAATTTTCACTATTACATGATTTTATCACTTAATCATCTTTTTTGAGTATTGATCAACAAACAGGATGCCAAAATGCAGAGAAAATTTGTAGCCTATGGAGTTTTGTAATTTAAGGACTTTAAGCTGCTTGGTCTGAAACATGTCCTGTTCCTATGTTACATCAAAAGAACTGAAGTCCGGATTACAAAAGTGAAAAGGGTAGAAGATTTAGTATTTTATGGCATCAAAACCATTGCCGACTTTTCAAGTTTTCATATAAAAAATAGAGGATTAGATGAAGAAACAAGCTTACTTTTGCTTTATTTTTGAAAAAGGGATAGTTTTTTTCCTTCTGTTTTTGGTATCTGGATTCTTTGAATCTGGGTTATAGAGGATGACTAAAACCTAGAAAGGAGTGGTAGTAAGGAGAAGATTCGAGCATCGATGGTACTGGGCATAACCTATACTTGCAAAGAGCTTTGGCATTTCTTTTTCCGGTTCCATCAGCCAAAATTATGAAAGAAACCAACCTTACTAATTGATTGACAGCTAAAGAACTGTTTCATGTATATCTCAAACCCAGCTGATAGCTCTCAGCAACCAGGGACACTGCATGACAATGCAGCATTTCAACTCACGCCTAGTCATATAAGCTAATCTAAGCTATTTGCTTCACACAAACATTCCATTTGCATCCTGTTGCTAGAAAGTTATATCCACAATAAAAGTTCTTTAGTGCATGACTTATAGTCACATAAAAGGAGACAGACAAGCAGTGATGGGTTGAGGGGTACTAGGCCACAGTCGCACTGAAAATTTTAATTTCTCATATAATTTATGTATTTTTTATATTTTCTATCGTTTATCTAAATTCACACATTAACAACTCGCATTCCTAACAGAAAATCGTGTGTCCATCCCAGCAAGCGAGAGGGACAATCTTAATACATCTTTGCCTACAGTTGAGATAATGACCTAATCCCCCGTCTTTCTCGGGCACTTTATTTAACAATGTTTCATCGTCACATGGATCCTCCTCAGGATCAGTTCTTGTGAAAACTGTGCCTGACAAGAGGGAGTTTTCATAAGCTACGGCCTTTTCTTTCTAGCACTGTACATAAATAGTAATTACCCTTGAAAAATTTTGTACGGCCAAAGCAATTTTTTTACTGACATGCTTTACTTTGAGTAAGAAATTGTTAGCATAGCCCCAAAATTCTGCACAACAATCATACTTTTCACTTTTTCAGGTATAACTCACTTACCCATCAGCTCAACTGGCCTAATACCCTTTGAAAAATGAATGAACATCAAACCAGTCCCACTCCCAGCTATAAATACAGGGCAGCATTAGTTTTAATCATCTCATACATAACCATACCCTATTCCTCTTGGTTACAATGGCGGAGAGCTCGATCTCGACCAAGTAGTCTTCGGCTGATATGGCACCGGATAAACAATCGGACCTAAAACCCTCTTCGTCATTGAAGTTATTTGGTTTCTCACTAACTGCTCAGCAGGATGAAGTTTTAGAGAAAGCTGAGGATTTCAGAGAAAGCAGGAAATTCGAGTGTCCGTTCTGCCACCGGGTATTTGCCAACTCTCAAGCACTAGGAGGACATCAAAATGCACATAAGAGAGAGCGTCAGAGAGCTAGGCAAGCCCAGTTTCATAGTCAGCAACGGATCATAGCATCAGCGCCTGTTTTAAATTCCCATTCCGTAAGGTCGGTGCCGCCTGCGTTTACCAGAGGGCTCACTAGCAACGGTGCTGCTAAATTTGTGCCGCAACCATGTTATTGTCCTACTCAGTTCACTCCTCGAATTTACTTAGCACAACCACTGCATTTTGGGACAGCAGCCCCGGCGTTTACTAAATTTTCCGGTAAATTGCCGGAGACGGACATAGGCATCGATCTTCATCTTAAACTTTCTGCTTCAGGTTGTTAGATCATATAATCTCTCGCTATATATATATACCATGGAGCTTAATTTATGCCCTTTCTGCTTTTGTATTTTCCTCGTTGGTTAAATTTGTCATGGAACGTGTTATCTTTCATTGAATTATCTTTGAATGTGTTCAAGTGTTCAATCTTCAGGGCAACTCTAGTGTTCAAGCTTTATTATGCCACAGATTCTATGAAGTTAAACCTGTGCAAGTAAAACATGTGGGGATAAATAATAAATTACAGATTTTTTTCATGTAGATAGAAGAGAATGTTAAGTGGGACAATATGACATGGGACACCATTTCAAGATAGAAAATTACAAGGTCATTTGCACCAGGTAACATGAATATCTCTCAATTATATATTTGTATTTGAAATTCGTGATATTTTCTTCCATTCGATATCATGAGACCTTCATCACAAGTCATTTAGCATCGTGATAGGTTAATATCACAGTTGCCTATTCTGCCTACTCACACTTAAAATGCTTGGCATAAAATTAAGCACGAATCATTATGTCTTTTCAAAACACATAATGTGCAACGTCGCCACATTTATATATGAAGTTTTGTCTGAAGTTAATGTCGCCGTTTCTTTAAAACGCGACAAAAACGTCCATCAAATCAGACTTCAAATTCAATCACCAAAATTTCGAGAGAAATTTCATTTAATTGTTCCCAAACCGCATGAAGCAAAGCAGCCGTCTAGAAAATGAATTAAAAGGGCTGAATGGCAGATTGTTGGTTTGCAATTTATTATTGGATGTACTGCCCAATATTATTAAAATATTAACTTGATTCTATTTAGAATATTGAAGTAAAATTTTGTTGAAGAAGCATATTTGACAGGTTGGTCAAATTACTCATATTTGTTCTCTTATATTTTCGTAGGTTATTGGTTTGAGATCTACTAAGAATATTTCTTTTCTTTTTTCTAGAGCTTCTTTCTCCTCTCCTCTAGGTAAGATTAAGTTTAGATTTAAACAAATTTGTATAATAACACACTTGATCTTCATTATTAGCACATTCTATCAATCAAATGTGCTTAACTGTCACGTCAACGATTTCGTTAACGATTAATGATCGGTGGTTTGATTAAAACCAAATAAAAAGTTTAATGACCTATTGATAAAAATTTAATTCAATAATCGAAATGAAATGAAATCAATAATTTAGTGACCTTGGGAGTAGTTTACCGTTTATTATTTGCATCGCTTTATTTTAGGACAAAAATCTTATGTCCTTTTCGGTGCCTATATTTATACCCCAACATTAAAAATTAAATTTAGGGTTTAAATTTTAGGGTTTAAGGTTAGTCTTTGTGGTTAGAATTTAGGGAATTTGGGGTAGGGTGTATTTTTAGGGTATAAAATGTAGGGTGTAGAATTTAGAGTTATGGCTTAGAATTTAATTTTTTAGTGTTAGGGCATAAAAAACGACACTGAAGAAGAACATATTATTTTTATTCCTTTATTTTATAGCCAAGAGGATCAATTGGTAATCTCTTCTTCAATCACATTAAGCATACAATTACTTCAACGTAAATGGCCCGCTGTACTTTGGTAGATAGTTCTTCGATTATAAATTGGTGGCGGATATATAATTTTCTTTTAGGGTGGGCAAAAGTAAAAAAAGAAAAATTAAACTTTCGGGGAGAAAGGGGCAAGATAAAATTTAAGGATTAATTTAAAAAAATTAAAAAATAAAATTAAATATATGAACGTTAAAAAGTTTAAAGTAAACACAGACCCACAAAACTATACACGTATCTTCCAATGTTATAAAGTATTTTTTTAGTTAAATCATTTTATTATAAAAATTATAAAATAATTATTCAAATTATTGAAATTTACAAATTGATCACAGTTATTAATTTAAACGGAATTTTGATATAATAATTTATAAAAATGCATAATGCTAAAAATATGTCTATAATATTTAATTGGTGGTCATTTTGTCCTGATATTTTTTTTGAAGCATCTCAACTTTCATCGTTTTATTTTAGGCCAAAATGGCCCTCCCAGCGAATAAAAATTATTAGTCAACTAACGGTAAATAACTTGAAATAACGAGACAAGCTTACATGACAGAGCACACTGACGTATAAATGTCATATAAACAACAATGTTGACTTGATAGAATGAAACATTAGTCAGAAAATAATTTTTTAAACTTATATAAAATATAAATTTATTTTTATGTTAACATGTTATTTTATCAAGTCATTTCAAACTGTTTATAATTATTTAACTAACAATTTTCATCTACGAATGAATTATTTAACCCAAAATAAAACTTTATGGCTAAAAATACTTAAAAGAGAATAGGAATCGAAGTGACAATCTAATCAAACGTCAAAAAAAACTTTTTTGACATTGCACTTTTATAAAATTAAGATAATAATAATAATAAATTTAAAACTAAATGTTTACATATTTATATATTTATTTAAAACAAAATGGACTTGATATTCTTTGAGACAAAGAAAGCCGTTATATCACCATCGAGAGTGATAGCATTTCTGCAGTAACCTTTGACATAAGAAAGAAGAAAACAATTTTGACATAAGTGACACCGGATTTAAGGATGACACCTACGCTGTTGATAGTCCACTTTCGTTTTTCTTCTTTCTGTAAATTAGTATTAAAACTGGTTGTGAATTTTTAAAAGAGATTGGTTGAAAATAACACATTAATATTTAGTATGGGCGCCAAATGTATTGCTTATTGGTTTATCCTTCTTTTTCATTTAGATAACCGGTCGTCAAATTTCGAAACTCCAAAACTCTTTCTGCAGTAGAAATCCTAAAATTACTTTTAGTTTTGAGGCCGACTGACTCTCCAATTTTTACGACGGCTTGACTCTTCTCCTTCCCTAATTCGCTTACTCTTGTCCTTGTTTTTAAGGTGAGCTTTGTTTTGATGGCCACCCCTTGTTAGTTCGATGGAGGCGTTTTCTCCCGGCAATTGAGGTCTTGGCTCAGGCGTACTTTTAGAGGGGTAAAGCGGACTTGCCTTGGAGGTTTAGTTTGCGATGGTCGGAGCAGAGGGCAACGATCGTCCTCTTTTTTTCCTTTCCTTGTCTTCCTCCATTTTTGTTGTTGTTTTTTGCTCGGTCATTTTTTTTGTACATCTGAAGGCAGTTGATGTTGAAGGTTGTTTGGTTGCTTTCGTACGTCAACGTCAGCGATGTAAAGGATTTGTATATTTAATAATTATTAATGTTTACAATTGACTTATATATAGGCTTATAAATGAATATACTAGAATAAGCGAAATCAAATATTAAATACAAATCAAATATTTAAATACAAAATAAAATTAAAATAAAGATAGGATAAGATATGATTTGAATGAGATTTGACTAAAAGTTATCTCATCTTATTTTTATCCTTAATACGTCCTCGCAAGATAGAGGATCCATTGAAGACTCCAATCTTGGACCGAAAATGGATGAAGAGATTATGACCAATCGGTTTGGTGAACGTGTCTGCAATATGAGCTTTGGAGGGAATGTGCTGAACAAGTAAGGAACCCGCAACAACTAAGTCACGAACAAAGAAGTAATCAAGGGCAAGATGCTTCATACGAGAATAAAAAACTGGATTTTGCAAATATATATGGCACTGAGATTGTCGCAAAAGAGAGATGGTGGTTTGGTAATGACACATCAATTTCTTGAAGAAGATGTTGGACCCAAAGTACTTCAGCAGTTGCATTCGCCACGACACGATATTTAGCTTCTGTGGAGGAACAAGAAATAATTTTCTGACGAGCTGATTTTCGAGAAATATGAATAGATCCAAGATAAATAGCATATCCAGTAGTGGATCGACCGTCCGTAGAGGATCCTCCCCAGTCCGCATCGGCAAAGGCGGTGAGATGAAGGGAAGATACCGAACGAAAAAAAATGCCATGGCATAATGTTCCTTTGAGATAACGCATGATGCGCTTAGCTGTTGTCCAATATGCAAGTGAATGACCATCTATGTATTGCTGCAGACGATTCACGGTATCTGGAAAAGTAAGTGTGAGATACTGAAGGAGACAATGTAATCAACGATACCCAGAAATATCAAGTGTCATGGATGGCTCCGGCGGAGGTAGCTTGTCAGAAGAGGACATAGGTATGGAAATTATCTTGGCATTTTTCATCTGAAACTGAGTCAAGATGTTAGAGATATATTGCGTCTAAGATAAAAGCAACACAATAGGAGTAGAAATAGCCTCAATGTCAAGAAAATGGTTGAACAAGCTTACATCCTTCAAAGCAAACTTCGTAGTTGGTGAAATGAGCAATGAAATCAGTGTTATTACCAGTAAGCACAATATCATCCACATAAACTAGAATGTAACACCTCAAAACCGGGCTTAATCGGAATTTAATTCCGACAACCGAAAATCTTACACTGGAAAGTCAAAATCATAGAGTTAACCCTTGACCAAGTGGTCAATTATTGGTCTGTTGAACCCTAATTAAGTATTGATTTGAATTGAGGATTCCATTGTAAACTTGGATACATGCTTTAGTGACTAAATTGAGAAAAATGAAAGTTAGGTGACAAAAGTATAAAGATTGAAGAGTTGAGGGACTAATCTTATGATTAGCCCTTCCCCATGATTAATCATCCCATATGTGGTTGTTTACAATAAAGTAGCTTCACCCAAAGGAAAGCTTAACATTGAAAATAATAAAGAAAAAGGGAAGAAAAAAACTTACCGAGTAAACTCCAAGCAAGCACCTCCTCATCTTCATCTTCATTTTCTCCCAAGCAAGCACCTCAATTGGAGATTTGTTTAAGCTTGCTTTCCTTCGAATTCTTAATCCTATAGTATTGCTATCGATCGGGTAAGCAAAATCCTTTTATTAATTTGTCGATTCCATGGCAAAACCATGTTTAATTCCAAGTCCATGAATTAAGGAACCTTTAGAAATTCTCTAGGGATATTATAGTTTATTGGTTATCTTTTTCATAGCTATTGAGTTGCTATGAATTCATTATCGATATTGAAATCCTTGTAATTCCTATTTCTTTGTAGCTTAAGAAAATCAAGGTGAAGAATCACCAAATCCTTTCAATTCCACCAAGCTCAAGAATAAAGGAGTTGTCATCCGGGAATCTTGAAAGCCTCAGAATTATCGATGAGTGTAGTCGGAGTTAAGAGATTGGCTAGGTGTCTTTCCCGAATCCATTGATATTGAATCATTGCATCATCATCATTGATCAAGGTATGTTGCATTGAAACCTCATCGGAGGTGCTATCAGTAAGATTTGGTAAGCTTATCACATTGCCAAGTTGATTATCGAATCTTTATACGATCATTGATATGATTAAAGCATTGAAAAATGTTATATTGAACATGCCATATAATTATTGTCATTGTTATCGTATTGTTATTGCTACCGTTATTGCTATTGCTATTGTCATTGACATTGGTAAGTATTGAATCCTTGGATACGAATGGACATGAGATATAATTGGCATGCCATAGAATTCATGAGCTCATTGGTATGGAGTGGACTACGGTCCTTGAGCTAAGGCTCTATTTGGTGATGTTGGCGGGATGTGATTGTGTTGGTCTTATTGGCGATGTTAGAGGATATTGAACATTCATTGTTGGCGATTTTGGTTGGGAATTCCCATATCCACATTGCATGTCGATCTAAGGAAAATAAGTAAATAAGTATTACAAGTATTGTTAAAATGTAATTTGAGATGCATTTACATTGATACATATGTCATTGCTTTCATTGATGCTCATGTTATTGTTTTTGACTACCTTACTAGGCTAAGTAAGCCTAATGCGTCTCATTTCCATGCATTTTTAGGTTAAAAGTTGGTCGGAACAAGGATCGGAGCGAGAAGCATTTTAAAGCAAGTCACACCATCTATATGTAAAGTTAACCTAGCCTTTGAACTCCTAGAATGGTGGCATAGGGCTTAGACATGTTAGTTTAGCCCCATTTTGCATGTAAATTATGCACACTATGTTGATAGAGACAAGTCCTTAAATATAGTAAGTTGAAGTTGCTAAAAATGGTTAAAATGCATATCTGGTCTAAATTAGGGAAAATGATGTAAATGGATTCGGATTGTTCTAGAACTTTGCATGCTATTAGAATTGGCTATTATAAAACTGTCGGTAAAGTTTCACTAAATTTGGACATCATTTAGATGGTTAAAATGAGATTAAACCAGATAAAATGTGTCATTACAGACTAGGGCGTACCAATATGGGTGATGGCGTATCGGTACGATATTACACATTTGGACCAGGTCAATGCTGGACAAAGGGGGCGTACCGATACTGCACAGTGCGTATCGGTACGAATTTTGGTCACTAGAATCAGTTTGCAAAAATTGCATCGATACGACCTTAGAGCGTATCGAAACGAGTAAACCCTACCGATACGGTCTCAGCTGTATCGATACGATGTGAATATTGAAATCTGATAATTGTAAAATATGCATTGCGTATCGATACATGTATACACTGTATCAATATGGGTTCATCGATTCTTAACTGTTTTAACGGTCATGATAGGCGTACCGAAACGGCATAGGCCGTATTGGTATAGAAAAGTATTACTGGAATAATTGAAGATGGACATTAAGCATAGCGTATCGATACGGTCAAGGGCGTATCGGTAAGACGCCTGTTATTTCTATTATAAATGAGAAAAATAAACTCTTAGGCTTTTACAAAATGGTCACTGGATTTTATGAAGGCCAATTGAATAAATAAATGAGCTCTAAATACACTGAAACTTGACCTGGGTTATTATTATACATGGAATTTCACTATGATATGATTAATTTTAGTTAAGGACCTATAGATTAAAAGTTTTACATTTTAGTCCTTAAATGTCCAAAGGTCAAATTGGACTAATGAATGACATTGGATTAAGTTAAAAATTTATCCACAACCTCATGACATTGTATGGGGTCAGTGTATGAAAAGAATTATATTGGATCAAGGAAAACTACCGGAATTACTGAATTCATCACTGCATTGATCATCGGTAACATGCTTCGACCTGTTTCTCGACCATGACAGGAATGAAGTGTTACATAAAAAGTATAAAATAACTCCATTTGCATTATAGATGAAGAGAGAAGCATCAGCCTTTGATTTCGTAAAACCAAAGTGAATGAGAAATTGAAAGAGTTTAGCATACCATGCCATCGGGGCTTGCTTGAGTCCATACAAAGCTTTACGCAACCGACAAATATGAGATGGGTGAGTAGAATCAACATACCCCAGAGGTTGTGTTGAGATATGTGTTTTGATATAATAATTGAAAAATAGTTTTGGAATAAATTGAAAAGATTTAAAAAAATGATTTTAAGTCCAAACAACTTGAAATAATGTTTAATGCTTTTTGAGGTTTTGGGATGATTTAAAACGTCTTTAAAGTAGCCAAACCTAAGTTTTTCAAGTATCTGTACCGATACGGTATACCCCGTATCGATACGCATAAAGGGTTTTAGCTAAAGTTTGTGAAACTGTCAAGATCCATACCGGTACAGGGCATTCCCGTATCAATATAGAGAAGGGTGGTTTCGATACACCCTTTGGTGTATAGATACGCCTACGTGGCATATATCCCAACGACCAAAACCCCCTAACGGTCATATTTCCAATGGTCTTCTAATTTGCAGGCCGTACTGATACGCCTATACGCGTATCGATACACATCAGCTGACCAGAGCTCAACAGCTAGTTCTAAAGAAGGCTGTATCGGTACAATTACCCGCGTACCGATGTGGACGGCCTCAGAACTGCAATTAATGTGGAAAATAAAGACCCAAACGGCTCCAATTCTATCCCAACGGTCACCAACGGCTATGAACTCTTTTGGGAGTATAAAATGGACCCTCAAGCATCTTTCGATGACTAATGCTTCAATTGTCAACAACATTATGATCAAAGATTTGTCTTAGAGCTTAATTTGATATTTCTTTGTGTAGACAACACTTGTGAGCTTTAATTATAATATTTTGCTCAAGTGTTTTAGGTTTTTTGGTAAGTGCTTAGTGTGCAAACATCTACCTATTAAGAGGGATTTCAGTTTGCTAGGATTCTCTTTGTTAGAGAGTGTTCCCAAGACTCGGGTTGTGAGTTCTTGGATGATAGATCACGGGTTGTGATTCTAGGATTGTAACGGTTGCCTCCTTAGCCTAGAAAAAAGGGAAAACTCTTAGTGAATTGTTGAAATCCTAAGGTGGGAAGCCTAGGTAGTGGACGTAGAATCTATTGGGGGAGTTGAACCACTCTAAATCCTTGTGTCTTTTTGTTTATCTTTTGCTTTCACCATTACCACACAAAAATCAACTTTCCCCACCACTTGGCTAATTAATCGGTTGTGTACATCGAGCTTAACAAGTTGTTCTAGATAGACTTCCTCATGTAAGGTGCCATTTAAGAATGCATTATTAATGTCAAGTTGCTTGATGGGCCATGCATGATGGAGGGCAAGAGTAAAAATAATATGCACCGTAAAAGGTTTCATCACAAGACTAAAAGTCTCAAAGTATTCACGACCATCTTCTTGAGAATATTGTTTCGCTACCAATCAAGCCTTGTATCGATCAACGGAGCCATCAACATGCCGTTTTACTCAGAATACCCATTTGCACCCTACGACAGATTGTGTAGACCGTGGAACAAGATCACATATTTGGTTGCGTATTGATAAGTGTTCAAAAGTACTATTTTTCTTACCCTTTTTACTCATATTATTGTTAGACTTAGGCTCATATTAGTTGCATAGTTAGCCATTCATGCATTAATCCATGTTTCCTTCAATCGTTGAGCTTGATTACATAACTTGGTGATTTTTGTGGAAATAGATGCTGCTTTGGTGTGTTTTTGTGTGTGTATGTGCAGGATCACTTGCCAAAGCAATGCCGAGCTAGTTGCCAGGGCAATGCATGAAGGAGACGCCGAGCCAGTTGCCATGGCATTTGTCGACAAAGACAAAAAGCAATATGGATGTCAAAATTCATGACTTTACAAGCCCAAGATGACATGGAGCAAGGCCCAAGCCCAAAGGAATTTGATTGCCATGCAGAGATTAAAGAAGAATTAAATTCCAAGAAGATAGGAGAAGTTCTAATAGGAATAAAATTATAATAAAGAATTATATTCTTTAAAGATAATTTAATTCCAACTCAAACTCCTCCTCAAAGAAGGACTTTGGCCTAGCCCTATAAATATCAAGGAGATTTCGACAAGATGAATAGAGAGAGCAAGAGGGAAATTTCGACAAGTCCAAGTAGGGCAAGAGGAGAGAATTTTCGACAAGCATCAAGGGCAAGGAGAATTTCGACACGCCTCCTCCTTCATCTTTTCTTCCTTGTTCGATTGGGTTCATGCTAGGGATTAATTATCTTGTGTTTCTTTGGAACCTAGCCATGAACTAAATTTACTTGGCTATGGTTATTGTGTTTTGTGGTTGTGAGAAACTATTGGTTTTTGTTTAGGTAATAAGAGTTTTCACTTTTCTATTTCAAGGTTTATTCATTCTTGGTTCTTATTCTTGTTTGCGAGTGAATTGGGAAAGGATCTCGTGATTTCATCCATTTATCTAATATCGGGAGAGTTAGATTCAAGAAACGAATGAATATGATCTTTATTCAATCCAATGATGGTGAAGATTAATCCGACTTAGGAATAAGTTAAGGATTTCAACGGCTAAGAGGAGCGCAAGATTGGTTGTTGTTCACCCTTGATTCACGCAGGGATGTATTATCAAGGCATGCACAAGTAGCTAGAGTTTCGACTTAGGGATAAGAAGAAACCATTGAAGAACGCTCCGCCGAACCTTGAAGTTGCTGCCCAATCGCCCAAGTAGTTGCCCAACTAGTCGCCCAAGCAACCATCAATTAGTTGCCAAGGCAACCCGTTGTTGTAAAGTCGCCACGGCAAATCGAGTTGCCCGTGCACTCTTTACCAAGACAATCCAATCGGCTATCACACCTCAACTCACGATAACCTAGCCTATCTCTCTCATTCAATTCATCTTTTCATTTACTTAATTGCTTTCTAGATTAGTTATTAGTTAAAACTTCTATAATCCTTTACTTGTGTTTTTACTTTTTACAAAGGCAAGAGACTAGATTCTTGAAGTAGCACCAATCCTGTGGAGACGATATCTTTTATACTATAACTTGCGACGTGTATACTTGCACATTTGCGTAGCACTTATTACGCGCAACAAGTTTTTGGCGCCGTTGCTGGGGATTGGCAATAGTGACTTTGTTTTTATTTTCTTGCACATTCTTTTTACTTTTCTTGTTTAAAATTCAAAGGGCTAACAAACTTTGGTTTTGCATTGGTATATGACCAAGGCGAGACCGACTTCACCAGAATATCCCTTTGGTCCAGAAATCGAACGAACCTTACAAAGACTTAGACGAAGGATAAGAGAAGCAATGGCAAATCAAGACGGCAATATGAATCAAGATGTTCGAGCAGGAGGAGGAGTGATTCTTGCACGAAATGAACTATTCGAGACTATCTTGAAGAAGATCTTGATGGACTTAACCCGGAGTTGTCGACCTGAAATTGAAGCTGACCACTTTGAGTTGAAACCGGTAATGTTTAATATGATCAACATAATAGGTCAATTTGGCGGCTCAAAGAATCAAGACGCACGACAACAATCAAATCTTTCCTCGAGATTTGCAACTCGTTCAAGATACACGGAGTCACCCCGATGTCCTACGATTAAGATTATTCCCTATTCACCGAGGGATAGGGGCGAAAGCATGGCTGAATAGCATTCCCGCCGGATCCATAGCATCTTGGACTGATCTTTGTCGTGATTTCCTTGCTAGATTTAATCATACAAATTTGACTGATAAGCTTCAGAACGACATTACTTCTTTTTCAGGCAGATGATGAATCCATGTACGAGGCTTGGAAGCGATATAGAGAACTTCTACACAAATGCCCTTTACACGGATTCCCGGTGTGGACTCAAGTAACGATGTTTTACAACGCCGTGAATACACCAACAAGGATGATGCTAGATGCCTCGGCAAACGGCATACTCCTAGATAAGTCGCCGGAAGAAGCAATGCAAATCTTAAACAGGCTGGCCAAGAATGACTATCAATTCCCATCTACTAGAAGAGGAGGAGTTAGACGCCAAGCCACAATACATGAACTAGGATCATCAGATTCAATTTCGGCACAATTGGCCGCTTTAACCAAGATGGTCCAGAACATGCAAAAACCAAACAACACACATGAAGTCAAGGTAATGGACTATTTTTGTGAGTTATGTGGCGATAACCATAATTCTTCTGAATGTATGCAGAATCCGGAATCTAGCTTCTATGTGGGGAATTACAATCGGAGCAACAACATGATGTCAAATACATACAATCCAGCTTGCAAGAAGCACCCGAATTTTTCATGGAGTAATCCCAACAATGCTCTAAACCCGTAACAATCGAATGCACAAGCATCGGGATTCCAAAGAGAATATGCCACGGCAAATGATGCCGCAAAGAACAACCGACGACATCTAGTTCTTTGGAAAATTCTCTAAATGCTTTTATGATGAAAACTCAATCTTATATGGCTGAGAATAGTAATTTCATAAAAAGAACTGATGCTTTTATTAACAGACCGAGATGAGATTGCAAAACCAAGAGGCGGCAATCAAATCATTGGAAAATCAAGTCGAGAGAGTTTGCTCAAAATCAACACTAGACCACAAGGAGGTTTACCTAGCGATATCAAGTCGCAAGAGGAACTGCCATGAGCAATGTAAGGCAATCACCACCAGAAGTGGCCAACAACTTAGAGAGGTTCAAACCCGCTCGTCAAACAAAACTCCACAAAAAGATCAAGATGAACCTAGCGGCAAAGCCTCAGATGCTGAACCAGGAATTGCCGCGGCAACCGGCAATAAACATGCCTCAGCAAGCGACAACGCCTCGGCAACCTGCGATAAGCATGCCTCGGCAACCCCAGTTGATAATGCCTCGGCAACTCCAGATGTCCCGGCAATGCCGTCAATCAGGTTTCAAACCAATGAAAGGATCGAAGATATCCGACTTCCACCACCATTCCCACAAAGGTTGAAGCGACAAAAGCAAGAATACCAATTCAAAAAGTTTCTTGATATCCTAAAGCAAGTCCACATCAACTTGCCATTGGTGGAAGCAATTGAACAAATGCCCAACTATGGCAAGTTCCTTAAAGACATTGTGTCCAAAAGAACAAGGCTAGGAGAGTTTGAAACAGTTGCCGCGACAGAGGGATGCATGGCAATGTTGCACAATCGTATGCCACCCAAGTTAAAGGATCCCGGAAGTTTCACAATACCCTGTTCTATTGGAAATCACTATGTTGGGAAAGCATTATGCGACCTTGGGGCTAGCATAAACTTGATGCCTAAATCGGTTTTCCAGAAATTAGGAATCGGGAAGGCAAGACCTACAACAGTTATGCTGCAGCTAGCCGATGATGATCCTATGTGCATCCGAGGGAAAAAATCGAGGACATACTTGGTAAAAGTTGATAAATTTATTTTTCCCGCTGACTTTATTGTTTTGGATTGTGAAGCAGATGAGCATGCACCTATCATTCTCGGGAGACCATTCCTAGCAACAGGGAGAACCTTGATCGACGTTGAAAAGGGAGAACTCACAATGAGGGTGAATGACCAGCAAGTTAAACTAAATGTGTTCCAAACACTAAGGCATGCCGATGATCCGTAAGAATGCCAACTTCTTCATGCCACGGCAGAGTTTAACTTCGATGAAGAATTTAGTTGCCTCGCAACTACATTGCCGACCAAGAGAAACATGAGGAGTATGAAGAACCGGTCGATGAAGAACAAACCGTAAGAGGCAAATTGGCTAGTCAATCGACCAGGTACATACTTTGAACCACTGGACTACTCGTAAGGAAGGTAAGCTCGAAAAACCTCTATTGAACAACCACCAATTCTTGAGTTGAAACAATTACCTGAGCAACTAAAATATGTATACTTAGGGACCGATAATACATTGCCTGTAATTATTTCTTCTAAGTTACAGCCTGAGCAGGAAAAGAAGCTGATCAACATGTTGAAGCTACACAAAAAGGCAATAGGGTGGACAATTGCCGACTTGAAGGGAATTAGCCCGGCGGTGTGCATGCACAAGATCTTGTTGGAAGATGATCACAAACCTTCAATTGAGGCCCATAGGAGACTGAATCATGCCATGAAAGGGGTTGTAATGAAAGAAATCATCAAGTAGCTTGACGCCGGCATTATATACCCTATCTCTGATAGTACGTGGGTAAGTCCGGTACAATGTGTACCAAAAAAGGGAGGTATAACAGTGGTAAGCAATGCAAATAATGAACTTATCCCAACCAGGACTGTGATCGGTTGGAGGGTTTGTATGGACTATCGAAAGCTAAACAAAGCCACTAGGAAAGACCACTTCCCATTACCCTTTATTGATCAAATGCTTGACCGTCTTGCAGGTAAACCCTTTTATTGTTTTCTTGATGGTTATTCAGGTTACAATCAGATTGCCATAGCACCAGAAGATCAAGAAAAGACAACCTTCACATGCCCATACGGTACTTATACCTTCCGAAGGATGCCGTTCGGATTGTGTAACGCTCCGGCAACCTTCTAAAGATGCATGATGACACTCTTTTCGGACATGGTCAAGACTTCCTTGAGATCTTCATGGATGATTTTTCGGTTTTTGTAATGACTTCGACGGCTGTCTCGGCAATTTAGAGAGGGTGTTAGCAAGATGCGAAGAAACGGACTTAGTCCTCAATTGGGAGAAATGCCACTTTATGGTAGATGAAGGAATAGTGCTCGGCCACAAGATTTCATCCAAGGGAATTGAAGTAGACAAAGCCAAGGTGGATGTGATCGAGAGATTACCCCACCAAATTCGGTTAAAGGAATTCAAGTTTTCTGGGCATGCGAGTTTTTTACAGGAGGTTCATTCATAATTTTTCTAAAATCACTAAACCTTTGTGTAATCTGCTTGAACAGGATAAAGTCTTCGATTTTGATGATTCTTGCACTCAAGCATTTGAAACCCTAAAGAAAAAGCTTGCCTCGGCACCCATTATCGTTCCACCAGATTGGACGCTACCTTTTGAGCTCATATGTGATGCAAGTGATTTCGCGGTAGGAGCAGTCCTAGGCCAACGCACAGGTAAGACCTTCCATGTGATATACTACGCTAGTAAAACTCTTAATGGTGCTCAAGTGAATTACACAACAACGGAGAAAGAGTTACTAGTTGTAGTTTTCGCATTTGACAAGTTCCGATCCTATTTAATTGGTACAAAGGTAATTGTTCATACGGACCATTCGACAATCAAATACTTATTTGCTAAAAAGGATGCTAAACCTCGTTTGATTCGTTGGATATTACTTTTACAAGAATTTGATATTGAAATTAAGGACATGAAAGGAACAGAAAATCAAGTGGCCGATCACTTATCACGTTTGGAACGCAATAAGGAGGAGGACACGGATCTAGAGATATGCGATGCATTCCCGGATGAACAAATTCTAATTGCCTCGGCAACCCTTGACGCCTCAGCAACCCTAGATACCTCGGCAACCCTTGAAGCCTCAGCAACCCTAGATGCCTCGGCAACCCATGACGCCTCGGCAACCATGGATGCACACGCCTCGGCAACTCTCGACGCCGCAGCAGTCTTTGACGCACACGCCACAGCAATTCTGGGAGCAGACACTACGGCAGCACATGCCTCGGCAATACCCTAGTACACAGATTTAGTTAACTTCCTTGTTTGTGGTATTTTTCCGTATGGCATTACTCACCAAGGGAAGAAGCGGTTCCGCCATGATGCTAAGCATTACTTTTGGGACGAGCCTCTTTTGTTTAAACAATGTACAGATCAGGTTATACGCCGATGTTTCCCTGAGGAAGAGCAACATAATGTACTCCGGCAATGCCATTCTTCGCCCTATGGAGGACATTTTGGAGGAACTCGTACCGCGGCCAAAGTCTTGCAATCCGGTTTGTATTGGCCAACATTGTACAAAGATGCCCAAGACTTTTACAAGCAATGTGATCGTTGCCAGAGGACAGCAATATCTCTAGACGACATGAGATGCCACTCCGAACATCATCGAGGTGGAACTGCTCGATGTATGGGGATCGATTTTATGGGACCTTTCCCATCTTCATTCGGCAACCTCTACATCTTACTCGCCGTCGACTATGTGTCTCTAAATGGGTAGAGGTAGCTGCAGTTTCCCAACGACGATTCCAAGACCGTGCAACCATTCCTGCGCAAAAAACATATTTACACGGTTTGGGATGCCGAGAGCAATTATCAGCGACGGGGCAAGCATTTTGACAATGACTAATTGCCAAGATGTTGCAACGCTTCGGCATATCACACAAGATCGCAACGGCATATCACCCACAAACCAACGGGCAAGCAGAAATTTCCAACCGGGAGTTGAAGGGAATACTCGAGAAAGTTGTAAATCCCTTAAGGAAGGATTGGTCATTAAGACTAGATGACGCACTTTGGGCATATCGCACTGCATTCAAAACACCCTTAGGTATGTCCCCCTTCCGACTTGTCTATGGTAAAACATGTCATCTACCGGTGGAAATCGAGCACAAGGCGTACTGGCAATCAAGACCGTGAATATAGATTGGGAAAGTGTCGGACAAAAGCGCTTGATGGATCTCAATGAGATAGAAGAATTTCGTGCACTCGCCTATAACAATGCACGAATCTACAAGGAGAAAACAAAGCGATGGCACGACAAGAAACTATTGCCACGACAATTCACGCCAGGGCAACTAGTTCTCCTATTCAATTCTCGGCTAAAACTTTTCCCGGGAAAGCTGAAATCAAGATGGTCAGGACCATTTGAAGTCGTCAAACCATTCTCCCATGGTGCTGTGATAATCAAGTCCATCTCTGACAACCATGAATTCAAAGTTAATGGACAAAGATTGAAGCACTACAATGGTGCCCATGTGGAACGTAACAAGGAAGTGGTCAACTTAGGAGATGCATGAGCATGCTCTCCTTTCAGTATTTTCTTTTTCTTTTTCTTTTCATTTTTATTTTTAGGAGATATTTTATTTTTCTTCATTATCTTTAGTTTTCAGTGTTTTCTTTGTTTTTTTTTCACAACAAGACTCACAACTACTATGCTAAGGAAATTTATCACCAAGATCCTTGCCCCAAAGAACCAATGAAGAAGATGCCGCGACAACCTACATCGTGGCTCAAGCACAAAGCTGATGCCACGGCAACCAAAGCTAAAGACATCCCGCAAACAAGAAAACAACCATCGCGCGTTCAAGCAAGAAAATCAAGACGCCAACTAGAAGGAAACTAATCATCTACGATGACGAACTCTCGGAGTAAGTCCTCGTATGCATTTTTATTTTTATTTTTCGTTATTTTTATGCATGCATTGAGGACAATGCCTCACTCGAGTTTGGGGGGGATTGTTATTAGTAATTACCATGTTTAGTTACACTTAAGATTACATTTAGGATACATAAATTGCTTGCCATGCCTTTAAATTGGAACAAGAATTGCTTAGATTTAATGAATATTCAATGATGACTTTGCCAATGCACTTAATTGATAGAATTTTTATTCTAGGATAACCATGGAAAAACTTAGAATTTTACTATGATGCTAAATTTGATGAAACACTGTTGTGGTTTGATTGATTTAAGGAGTTCTAGTAAACTTAGGTTGATAATTAACTAATTGGGGGATTAGAATAAAAATTGGATGAAGGCTAGAGGTGCCCGAAATTGGCTCTAGCATATGCTAAAAAATTGATCACTAGAGGTGCCCGAAACTGGCTCTAGGAGGCGTTAAAAAATTTTTAACTAGAGGTGCCCGAAACCGGTTCTAGTCAATTAAATTAACTTAAGAAAACTAAAAATAAAACACTAGAGGTACCCGAAATTGGCTCTAGTTAAAACATGTTAAAAAGAACCCAATGAAGTAATTTGAAAACCTATTGTTTGCATAGAATCCGAAAAATCAACTTGCACACAACTCCGCACACACTCACAAGCATTATAGTTTGATTCCGAGTAACTCCTCAGTTTTCCGAAAAATAAAAAGCCAATCATACTTTGTGCCCCGGTTCAGAGAATTGAAATCAAGTTGAAAGCTAAGTTTGTGAAAATGTGAAGTCTTGGCAGGTAATTATGAGTTTGCATTGCTTGAGGACAAGCAATAGTTCGAGTTTGGGGGTGTGATAAGTGTTCAAAAGTACTATTTTTCTTACCCTTTTTACTCATATTATTGTTAGACTTAGGCTCATATTAGTTGCATAGTTAGCCATTCATGCATTAATCCATGTTTCCTTCAATCGTTGAGCTTGATTACATAACTTGGTGATTTTTATGGAAATAGATGCTGCTTTGGTGTGTTTTTGTGTGTGTATGTGCAGGATCACTTGCCAAAGCAATGCCGAGCTAGTTGCCAGGGCAATGCATGAAGGAGACGCCGAGCCAGTTGCCATGGCATTTGTCGACAAAGACAAAAAGCAATATGGATGTCGAAATTCATGACTTTACAAGCCCAAGATGAAATGAAGCAAGGCCCAAGCCCAAAGGAATTTGATTGCCATGCAGAGATTAAAGAAGAATTAAATTCCAAGAAGATAGGAGAAGTTCTAATAGGAATAAAATTATAATAAAGAATTATATTCTTTAAAGATAATTTAATTCCAACTCAAACTCCTCCTCAAAGAAGGACTTTGGCCTAGCCCTATAAATATCAAGGAGATTTCGACAAGATGAATAGAGAGAGCAAGAGGGAAATTTCGACAAGTCCAAGTAGGGCAAGAGGAGAGAATTTTCGACAAGCATCAAGGGCAAGGAGAATTTCGACACGCCTCCTCCTTCATCTTTTCTTCCTTGTTCGATTGGGTTCATGCTAGGGATTAATTATCTTGTGTTTCTTTGGAACCTAGCCATGAACTAAATTTACTTGGCTATGGTTATTGTGTTTTGTGGTTGTGAGAAACTATTGGTTTTTGTTTAGGTAATAAGAGTTTGCACTTTTCTATTTCAAGGTTTATTCATTCTTGGTTCTTATTCTTGTTTGCGAGTGAATTGGGAAAGGATCTCGTGATTTCATCCATTTTTCTAATATCAGGAGAGTTAGATTCAAGAAACGAATGAATATGATCTTTATTCAATCCAATGATGGTGAAGATTAATCCGGCTTAGGAATAAGTTAAGGATTTCAATGGCTAAGAGGAGCGCAAGATTGGTTGTTGTTCACCCTTGATTCACGCAGGGATGTATTATCAAGGCATGCACAAGTAGCTAGAGTTTCGACTTAGGGATAAGAAGAAACCATTGAAGAACGCTCCGCCGGACCTTGAAGTTGCTGCCCAGTCGCCCAAGTAGTTGCCCAACTAGTCGCCCAAGCAACCATCAATTAGTTGCCAAGGCAACCCCGTTGTGCAAGTCGCCACGGCAACTGAGTTGCCCGTGCACTCTTTTACCAAGACAATCCAATCGGCTATCACACCTCAACTCACGATAACCTAGCCTATCTCTCTCATTCCAATTCATTTTTCATTTACTTAATTGCTTTCTAGATTAGTTATTAGTTAAAACTTCTATAATCCTTTACTTGTGTTTTTACTTTTTACAGTGCAAGAGACTAGATTCTTGAAGTAGCACCAATCCCTGTGGAGACGATATCTTTTATACTATAACTTGCGACGTGTATACTTGCACATTTGCGTAGCACTTATTACGCGCAACACGTATCAAGTCATTAAACTCATTATCTAGGCTTGTCTCCATAGTGGGTCTTTGAGAGCTTGAGTAACAGTCTTTGGCTCTATTATGGAATGCAAAGGATGACATGTAGTAGAATTAACAAATGAAGGACCAAAGTACCTCAGATTTGGCTGGCGAATCCGCTGTTGTGGAGGATCATGTTATGGCTAGTCATGGGAGACAGCTTGCTGTGACAAGTCATGGGCAACATCTTGATGTGGCAGATCAGCCAAGGGAACTGGTGTTGCAATGAAATCATTAGGTTGTTGTGACATGTTACCCAAGGAAACTGGTGTGGAAATGGAATCATCATGTTGTCATGGCATATTAGACAATGAAGTATTAGGTTGTCATGGCATATGAGGCAATGAAGCATCAGATTATCGTGGCATAGTAGACAATGAAGCATTAGGTTGCGGTGGCATAGTAGGCAATGAAGCATCTGGTTGTCGTGGCATAGGGAGGATACGTCGTGTAGCAAAAGAGAATATGTGAGGGACAAACTGAACATGGCGAGAGACATAGATTATGTTAGTGGTCGGCTCCATGCATTTATAAGCAGACTGCATCACAGAGTATCCAAGAAAAACATATTTAGCGGATCATGGCTCAAGTTTATGTGTCGTGTATGGTCTCAGCCAAAGAAAGCCCAAGCATCTGAATGGTTGAAGCTTGTCATAGTTCGGTGCTTGTTGATGAAAGAGAAAGTAAGGCGATACATTACCCAGTATCGGTGTTGGTATCTGATTAATAAGATAAGTAGCTGCTTGAAAAAGCATGAGACCACTACTCTGTTGGGAGGGATGCAAAGTGGAGTAGAGAGAGTCCAGTCTCCACTATGTGACGATGTATCGGTTCAGTTGTCCCGTTGTGTTCCGAAGTATGAGGCAGTGAAGTAAAGTGGGAAATACCGCCCAAATTCAAAATGCAAAAGCTTACAAACTTACCTCCATTATCAGAGAATAGAGACACAATGGTCTAATGAAAAAAGCTTTCAACAAGCCTTTTAAACTGAAGAAATATTGCCGCAACATCATATTTCTTCTTCATCGGGTATAGCTAGATATACTTGGTAAACTGATCAACAAACACTACATAGTATGAATATCCATCATAAGACACATGTTTAGTGCTCCAAACATCAAAGTAAAGCAACTCAAAAGGACAAGAGCTTGACATGGTATTTTGACCAAATGGCAGTTTATGACTCTTATTAATGAGACATGAAGTACAATGATAGTTCGTCAAACTAGTTGGGTCATAAGATATATTATAAGTGCGTAATATAGAGGCTAAGACTTTATCAAAGAAGTTACAAAAAGCAGTGGCCGTAAAATAGAAAATGATAACAGTAGGTGACCTTTTTTAAAAAACCTCACCGATACTGACTTAACATGGAGAGCCCTATGGATGTATCCAGTATTAATCCTATAAAAGTGCGAAAAATGGATTGGGTTCCTCTCATAGGCCTATGAGGAGTTACCAGCTATGCCCCTTTTCTCGTACAACGCAAGTTTGGGTCTCGACAGTTCATTCTAGTTACACATGGGCTGCGTGAAGAAGAGTTTTCTTACACGGAAGATAATTCCATAAAACGAGTCATGGAGTTGACTAAGAAGTGGAAGCAAACATTCTATATGAAAGTAGCTTTGTTTGCCCGAGTATACCGATTGAAAGGAAGCAAAGAATTGACAACATAGACATTCCAATTTTGGTAAGCCCGTTAGACAATCTTCAGCCAGGTATCCTTTTGACCGAGCTAGAAATTTATAAACAAGACTATGAGAAGGAGAAAGAGGAGCTATGGGGCAGAGTAGCCGAACTTGAAGGCAAGCTTCTTATTGAACAAATTTAGAGAGAAGGTTATCAAAAGAAGGTGAAAACCCTACTGTCAAACCAATAGCTTCACCTAGAAGATGTGCAGGAACTAACACAAGAAAACAACCGCTTAAAAGCTTGAGGGGCACGAGCTAGTAGCTCTAAGGCCTCAAAGAAAAAAAGAGCACAACTTAAGGAAATGAAGAAAAAATTGAAAGTTTGACAACATAAAGCCCGAAAACAGTCTTCGAATATCGATGTTATAAGCAATCTTGAGTCCAAATCACAAGTTAATATTTTCCATAAGGGTTTAAAGATCTTGATAATGAGATTTGGGTGGATGTCCGAGAAGACTTGCTCCGACTGATCGAAAGCAAGGAAAAGTAGATTGTTTCTCACAAAGAACAACTAGAGATTGTGAACCTTGGGACTGAAGAAGAAAGGCGTGAGGTAAAGATCGACACTACAATTATCGTTGGAGCACGTCAGAGCCTAATCAAACTTCTACAAGATTACGAAGATGTGTTTGTCTGGTCATACCAAAACATGCCTAGTTTAGATAAAGACATAATGGTGCATCATTTACCCATAAGGCCCGAATTCTGGCCCGTGCAACAGAAGCTGCGAAGAATGAAAACTAAAATATTGCTAAAATAATAGATGAGGTGAAAAAGTAATATGACGCAGGATTTCTACAAGAGGCCAAGTATCCCGAATGGGTGGCTAACATTGTCCCAGTTTCAAAGAAGGATGGGAAAGTTCACATGTACGTTGATTACAATGACCTTAATCGAGCAAGCCCTAAGGACAATTTTCCACTCCCAAATAATGACACCTTGGTGGATAATATGGCTGGTCGCTCCCTATTTTTATTCATTGATGGTTTCTTGGGCTATAACCAGATCAAGATGTGCCCCGAGGATAGGGAAAAGACCACATTCGTAATGCAACGAGGAACTTTTTCTATAAAGCGATATCGTTCAAATTGAAGAATGTTGGAGCTACTTATTAGAGAACTATAGTGAATTTGATCCATTGAATGATTGAGGTATATGTATATGACATGATTGCCAAATCCCGAATAGAAGGGAAGCACATTGAGAATTTGGAAAAAGCTCTTCAAAAGGTTGAGAAAATTTTAGCTCAAGCTCAACCCCGCCAAATGCACCTTCAGAGTAACTTCGGGAAAGCTATTAGGCTTCATTGTAAGCAAAAGAAGGATCGAAGTAGACCTTGATTAAGTGAAAGTAATCCAACAGCTTCCCCTCCTCAAATGCAAAAAAAGGTCCAAGGTTTCTTAGGAAGACTTAATTATATCGCCCGATTCATCTCTCAGTTGATAGAAAAAATATAGTTCAGTGTTTAGATTGCTCAAAAAGAACAATCTCGGGGAATGGAATGAAGAATGTCAAATAGCCTTCGGGCAAATCAAGAAGCAATTGTCAAACCCACCGGTGTTAGTGCCACTCGTTTTAGGAATGCCTCTTGATAAGTTTTCAAAAGTACTATTTTTCTTACCCTTTTTACTCATAGTAATGTTAGACTTAGGCTCATATTAGTTACATAATTAGTCATTCATGCATTAATCCATGTTTCCTTCCATCGTTGAGCTTGATTGCATAATTTGGTTGTTTTTGTGGGAAAAGATGCTGCTTTGGTGTGTTTTGTGTGTATGTGCAGAATCACTTGCCAAAGCAAGGCTAGAACCAGTTTCCAAGGCAATGCATGAAGGAGATACCGAGCTAGTTGCAAGGGCAATGCATGAAGGAGATGCCGAGCCAGTTGCCAGGGGAATTGTCGATAAAGAATAAGGTGATATGGTAGTCGAAATTGATGACTAGACAAGCCCAAGATGACGTGGAGCAAAGCTAAATCCCAAAGGAGTTTGATTTCCATGAAGAGGTTAAAGAAGAATTAAATCCCAAGAAGATAGGAGAAGTTCTAGAAGGAATATAATTATAATAAAGAATTATATTCTTTAAAGATAATTTAATTCCAACTTAACTTCATCCTCAAAGAAAGACTTTGACCTAGCCCTATAAATTAGAGGCCTTGCCGTCAACTCCAAGGAGAGAGAGAGGGGAGAGGAATTTCGACAACTCCAAGGGAGAGAGTAGAGAGAATTTTCGACAAGCTTCAAGGGGGAGATCTCGACAAGGCTTCATCCATTCTTCATCTTTTTCTTTCTTGTTCAATTAGGTTCATGCTAGGAATTCTTTGTCTTGTGTTTCTTTGGAACCTAGCCATGAACTAAATCTATTTGGCTAAGGTTATTGTGTTTTGTGGTTGTGAGAAACAATTGGATTTTGTTTAGGTAATAAGAGTTTGCACTTTTCTACTCAAGGTTTATTCATTCTTGGTTCTTATTCTTGTTTGCGAGTGAATTAGGAGAGGATCTCGTAACTTCATCTATTTATCTAATATCGGGAGAGTTAGATTAAAGAAACAAATGAATATGATCTTTATTCAATCTATTGATGGTGAAGATTAATCCGGCTTAGGAATAAGTTAAGGATTTCAACGGCTAAGAAGAGCGCAAGATTGGTCGTTGTTCACCCTTGATTCACGCATGGATGTATTATCAAGGCATGCACAAGTAGCTAGAGTTTCGACTTAGGGATAAGAAGAAACCATTGAAGAACGCTCTGCCAAACCTTGAAGTTGCTGCCAGACACACAAGTAGTTGCCCAACTAGTCACCCAGGCAACCATCGATTAGTTGCCAAGGCAACCCCGTTGTGCAAGTTGCCACGACAACTGAGTTGCCCTTGCACTCTTTTACCAAGACGATCCAATCGGCTATCACACCTCAACTCACGATAACCTGGCCTATCTCTCTCATTTGATCTCATCTATTCTTTTACTTTATTGCGTTCTAGTTTAGTTATTAGTTAAACTCCTATAATCTTCTATTTGTGTTTTTACTTTTTATAGTGCAAGAGACTAGATTCTTGAAGTGGCACCAATCCTTGTGGAGACGATATCTTTTATACTATAACTTGCGACGTGTACACTTGTACAATTGCGGAGCACTTATTACGCACAACACCTCTAATCCTGTAATTGACCATATACAAAAATTCAATGGGTTGCGTACTAGGACGACATAATGAGACTCGAAGAAAAGAATGGGCGATCTATTATTTGAGCAAGAAGTTCACTGATTGCTAGTCGAGGTATTAACAAATTGAAAAGATGCGTTGTGCTTTGGTTTGGGCATCCAAAGGGCTCATGCAGTACCTGTTGTACCACACCATGTGGCTAATATCCAAACTCGACCCTCTAGAATTCATGATAGAAGCATCGGCCCTGTCAGGAAGATTGGCCCGCTAGCAGATGTTGTTGAAAGATTTCGACATTCAATATGTCAGCCAGAAAATGGTAAAAGGAAGCGCCATAGCAGACTTTTTGGCAAGTCACGTCTCTGAAAATTATGAAGCTTTAGACTTTGATTTCCCTGACAAATGTTAGAGTATGCTCAAAGACCAATCATAAGATGATTGTAAATGACATTTGTTTTACCTTGTTTATTCATAAAGAGGCATTGCCATTATTATTTTTAGTTATAATTTTACGTGTATAAATAAACCGAATTATAATAAAGTCCTTAGAATAATATGGTTATTCTAAAACGTCCTTAGTCGAGTATTATTGTGAGCATGGACAACAATAATGCATTAAGACTAATATGTAGTTGATTGATGACAAAGTGTTGTCATTAACATGGAGATGTCAAAATCAATACATACGTATGTGATAGAGAACGACATACTGGACTGACCCGCTATGAGCATGTTTCTTGGATTATTATGTGACAGTCACAACATTGCTCATAGTGATAACTACATGTATGATCCTCAGACTTGAGATCATCATTATTTCAACATCGTGAGTGACATATTTTGATACGGTCGAACGTGTGTCATAACTGACTACACTATACAGACTGATATTGGATATGTCACAATCTATGTAATGAAATATGGTTGATCAAGATAAGATTTGTCCTTCGTACATAATAGGAGTAATATCGTAGGCCACTGATTGAGTGAGACTAGAAATGCATGACCATGCTCGAATAAGTTGATATGAGATATCACAATTATTCGTTTATAATAGTCTACTCAAGATATCAAGAAACATTAGATGGACTATACAAGTGTGATTGTTCTATGACTTGTGTCCAATCTATATATAAAAGACAAAATGATGTAATACATAAATAGAGTTAATCACGAAAAGGTTATGTCGAATTATGATTTCTTGTAACTTAGGTGACAATGGCATATTGCTAGATGTCACTCATTGTTTGTAATATTAGAAATGTTCTAATATTTACTACTAACGTTACATGAACATTCAGGGTCACACCCACAGTTGAAATAAGCATATATTAAACGAATTATATATGTAAAAAATTTGTTGTACACAGATTTAGTTAAATTAATATATATTATATATATAATTTAACTATTGGGTAAATATTAAAAGAAAATAATATTGTAATTATGACTCTTTTAATATATAAATAATATAATTCGATTTAAATCAATATATATATATATTGAAATCCTAGTTAAGTTGAATTGGGATTATATATATTTAATATATATATATATTGAAATCCTAATTAAAGTTGAATTAGGATTATATATATTTAATATATATATTGAAATCCTAATTAAAGTTGAATTGGGATAATATATATTTAATATATATATTAAAATCCTAATTAATTTGAATTGGGATTATATATTAATATATATATATTAAAATCCTAATTAAGCTGAATTGGGATTATATATATATAATATATATTAAAATCCTAATTAAAGTTAAATTGGGATTATATATATTTAATATATATATATTGAAATCCTAATATGAGTTGAATTATGATTACAAAGGCTATATAAAGGCTTGAGAGATCTGGTAGTCATTAATGCTTTTTGGGAAAAACACTCTAAATAGTTTAGAGAGTTTTTATATGCTCGTTTCCTTCTAAATGGTTTAGAGAGTTTTTATATACTCGTTTCAACTGGGTGAACTACGTAGAGGTCAGAGCGTTATTGTTGCGGCTTAAGAGTTGACATCGTGGAATCGTGATTGAATATCTATCTCCTTCAAACTCAGAATTCTAAATTTTAAATAGGTAATTCTTCACCCCGATTCGTTCCTCGTACATGGATCTTTGGTGGTAATCGTCGGATAATTTTTTCACTGTGTCATGGGGTGTACCGGCGTGATCCAACAGTGGTACTAGAGCCACTTATAAGATACAGATTCGAGTTTTAATTACTTGGGTGATGTAATTGTATGAGATACATGTTATTTTTCGATTTATTTAGCGAATATATGATATTTGTACGAGCAAATCTATTCAATCACGGTTAATATGTTAATCCAATTAAAAGATGTTCCTAAGATTGATTATTAAGAGTTAATCATCAGGATCTTTGTCGATATGGTTTGAAATATTGTATGTTAATTGTTAACATATTCGATATGGAGTTTTAAGGTTTTAGATGTTAAGTGTTAACATACGCGGCTTATAGTTATATATTAGACTAATGGTTAGTTTATAGATTTCGTGCCAGGAAGTAACAAGAGTTGTTCTAGTAAAATCCTCATAGATTTTAAAATCCTGAAAAAAAACGCGATAATAATGATAAAAGTTATCAAATCGTGAGGTTTTTACACATCAATTAAGATGCTGATCTTAAAAAAAATCTACCCCGATCAAGCGGGGTAACCCATAATGACTACAAGCCCGCCAAAACCCGCAAGGGGCTTGACCCCTGTGCAGGAACAATCTAGAAAGACCTCAATTACAAACCTCGTCGTTACTATGTTTGTTTATGCACGGTGTTTGGAATGCATGGTTATAGCCTAATAGCCCATTTAGTTTTATTTATAAGGTTTTATAAATACGACTTGCGTCTTGCTTCTTTCTCTACTTCTATTGTAATTCTCTTCTCATCTTACTCACTCGTATGTAAAACGAGTTTATAAAATTGTAATTTATACGAAGAAGCATAGACCAGAGGAACAGAAGTGTGGCCGACATAAAGATGCTTGAGAAGTGTTTTTATCCTTAGAATAATTTGGTTCTCCCATTGGCTTGGGATGGGCCACCTTAGGATATGGGCTATAACTATTGCGTTCATATTTACTGCTTTTCACGTATATGATAAAATAAATCTATGAGATGCATGTTAGTTAATTGATAAGATCAAATGTTAAATGGTGAGATAATATCCACAAAACCCTCCATATTTAATTAAAATTAGTCATCCAATATTAGCCCTCGTTAAAACCTCGATCGGTACTATGTAGATTTTGCCAAAGCAAAATACTTAGATCTATCTTGGTCAAATGCGAAGAATAAGCAAGTGATATTCAGTGGTAGTAATATTGGTTAAACTAGGTTATTCTAATAAGATTAGAAACCTAATGACTAATGGTTATTCAAGAACTTTGGTTTAAAAAACAATACAAAAGTGCATGTCTAGGATTGGTTCTTTGAAAGACTTGGTATTTAAGCATGCCCAGTACGCCACCTCTCTTTTCATAAGTTACCTACCTGGTGCACTGTTTATTATTGTTCTTTCTCTTAGACCATATGAACTTTTGATTTGGATAAATAGTTGTTCATCAAATATAGGAATTACATGAGATGTAATTAGTAAGTGTTGCTTACCTAAATAATTGAATTCTAGGAGTAAAGCCAAAGCTGACTTAGAATGAAATGAAATATAGATATTTACCCACTAGAAATACTTTTAGCAAGTTTTTCGATTTTGAGGGGTTTTAATAGTGGGAATGTTATTACTTTATAAACATGATAAATAGGTACTTATAAAACATATTTTATTATTGTAGACTTATTATACAAATTTGTTATCATTGCGATCGGTCATTGAGAAGGACAAGTTGAACGGCGTAAACTACCTTGACTGGTCATTGGAAGGAAAAATGTTTCCATTAGTAATAAGACATGTCATTGTAAAAGGAACTGCCTCATTTATCTTGAAAAGTCAAGAAGGCAAATGAAAGCGGAGCGTTAAGCAATATTTATGTTATTGATATTAATTTATCAACACCTACTTCTTGGGTATTGGATACAGTTGTGGTTCTCATATTTTTACATTTGTATAAGGACTACAAAAGAGTAGAAATCTGAGAAAAGAAGAGGTGGACCTATGGTTTGGTAATGGAGCAAGAGTTGTTGCATTAGCTATAGGAACATATACTTTATCGTTGCCTAGTGGAATTAATTTATGAATTGTTATTTTGTGCCTAGGATTGGTTCTTTGAAAGACTTGATATTTAAGCGTGCCCAGTACACCACCTCTCTTTTCATAAGTTACCTACCTGGTGCACTCAGTTCATTATTGTTCTTTCTATTAGACCATATGAATTTTTGTTTTGGAAAAATAGTTGTTCATCAAATATAGGAATTACATGAGATGTAATTAGCAAGTGTTGCTTACCTAAATAATTGAATTCTATGAGTAAAGCTAAAGTTGTCTTAGAATGAAATGAAATATAGATCTTTACCCACTAGAAATACTTTTAGCAACTTTTTTTGATTTTGAGGGTTTTTAATAGTGGGAATGTTATTACTTTATAAACATGATAAATAGTTACTTATAAAAATATTTTATTATTGTAGATTTATTATACAAATTTGTTATCATTGCGATCGGTCCTTGAGAAGGACAAGTTGAACGGCGTAAACTACCTTGACTGGTCATTGGAAGGAAAAATGTTTCCATTAGTAATAAGACATGTCATTGTAAAAGGAACTGCCCATTTATCTTGAAAAGTCAAGAAGGCAAATGAAAGCGGAGCGTTCGCCTCGAATATTTATGTTATTGATATTAATTTATCAACACCTACTTCTTGGGTATTGGATACCGGTTGTGGTTCTCATATTTGTACATTTGTATAAGGACTACAAAAAAGTAGAAATATGAGAAAGGAAGAGGTGGACCTATGGTTTCGTAATGGAGCAAGAGTTGCTGCATTAGCTATAGGAACATATACTTTATCGTTGCCTAGTGGAATTAATTTATGGATTG